>JBAKBP010002588.1:63339-172924 GCA_037953745.1 Lithodes maja
CCATTTTTATTTATTCGGCTGTTCTCAAACATTACATAACCGGGAAGTGAATACTCTGCTAAAAAGTCTCTATCTTCTGTATTGAGCCAAGATTCTGTTATGCCAATCACATCATAATTTTCTGTAAACACTAGTTCCTCTAAATCTGAAAATTTATTGCGTATGCTACGAGCGTTTGCATAGAAAACCTTTAAAGTTGCGGTTTTAGAACTCGCATTACGTTCTTTCATCGAATTTTTGGTTCTGGTCGGATCTACATTTACATTCATGGCTGTCCTCGGTCCTCGGTCGTTATCCCTGACGGTTTTGAATTTGGGTCGTGTTGGTGGAGATTTATCCAAATTCGCGGTTCTTGACGGATTAGTATTTAATTCCTTTGTAGGTTGCCGTCCTCGCTGTCTTCGGTCCTCCTTCCTGGTTGTCCTGTGCTGAGTCGATTTCTTCTCCGAAAATCCTTCACCGCATCGTTGAGAAGACGCCCAAAACGTGCTGCTCCCACCTGGTTCAGATGAACTCCATCGTCCGAAAACAAATAGTCATCGTAGTAGAAATTGTCCCAGGTGTCGACGAATCCCACGTTCTCCTTCCTGCAGAGGTTTGCTAGACAACGATTTGTGCTGGTGGCTATGTTGTAAAATCGGCTCTCTACACCGAGCCGGGGGACGATTCCTGAGACGATGATCCTTGATGACTTCTCCTTAAACGACTTGATCAGCTGCTGGTACTTTAAAAGCAAATCTTCCGACCGGGTTCGCTGCACATCGTTGGATCCAACGTGGATGACGTACATTGTATTAGCAGGGGCCAGCTTTGATACTTCGTCAACTGCTGCAACTACGTCATCCACACCACCACCAGGGATACAAAAACGCTTCCTGGTCTTAGGTGCCCTGGCGCAAAACTCTGTGAGCTGACCACGTATCATCGAGTCTCCCACGAGCCGGACTTCTTCTATTTCCTCTTCGTCATCTGAGTCTGCGAGTATCTGGAAACGGTTTTGACACTCGGTAATCGGTATGTGTTTCCTGGTCTTGGGGCAAACGTTGTTCCTCACGACACGGAAGTTGTCTTGAGGGGGAAGAGAGTCACTATTTGTATCTTGAGTATCGGATACATCAGCTGAAGTGGCTACTGTAGGCGTTGAATTGTTGGCAGTTGACGTTGGGGCGTTGGTGGCTGCTGGAGTTGCGGTGACAATTGAAGTTTGTGGTACTCCAACGTTGAGTGTTACAAACTCTTGGAGTGATTCCAGCTTCATGGTGAGGACGTTGATCTTGTTGTAGGCTTCGTCTAATTTCACTGTAAAATTCTCTCGTTGCTGGCAGAGCCGGCAGTCTTGAAGATCGATAGTAGCAAACATGGACTCACCAAACCTACCGGCGCAGTTCGCACAAGCGCGAGGCATGGTGACAGTCACTTTCTTCAGATCACTTCACTCACTTAAAAAACAATTCACTCACTTTAAAACACTTCACTCACTTTAAAAACACTTCAATCACTTCAACCGAAAACAAATATGCTGAAATACGCAGAAATAGGTTATCAGGGGTGATAGCCTAACCGAAAACAAAAATGTTGAGATACGCAGAATTAGGCTTCCAGGGGCGATAGCCTAACCAAAAGTTTTTTTTTTTTAAATTGAAATACGCAATAATAGGCTACCAGCGTTGAATAGCCTAACCGAAAATAATAAAATTGAAATTCGCAGAAATAGGCTACCAGGTGTGATAACCTAACCTTAAACAAATATATGTATAACAGAATATGTAACTAAATATACAATTCACCAAATAAAGATTATATAAAAATAAAGTGTGACTGCACACAAGGGGTTAATATACTGTGTCAACAGATGGACCTGGTGTCACTGTAGCCTAGTAAAGCAGTAGCCTACTCTTTTTAGATAAAAAAAGTGTATCAGTCAAAGGTTATTACAAGAACGTGCAAGCAACAACTAAAATTACAGATATATACTGTATAGCTACAGTAGGATACTAAATACAATATCTACAAGAGTTAATAATAAAACAGATTGGCTGGCTATAGGCTAGGCTAGGTTTGGGTTAGGTCAAAAGCTTGTCAGGTTGGGTTAGGCTAGGTTAGTTTGTACAAATACCACCCTTAGCTTAAAGTAAAATCAGTCTGAGGAGAAAAAGTCAAGAATATATCTAGGGGGAAAAGATAAATGAATGCACTTAAATTTGGTACAAAATTTGCTGGAATTTAATGTATAATCTCCCCAAAAGGTTTGTTTACAAAATGGCGTCGGCGTTAGTCTCTGTAGGCAGGTTAGTTAGTAAACAATATTGTTTATTAGCAAATTAATATGCAAAGCTTTACTTACATACAAGGCAGTTAAATAGATACTTACTACAGTAGGTAATGGGTAAAATTAGGGGCTACGATTTTATATAAAATAGTAATAAGAGAGCGTTTGTTTACAAAGCAAAACAAAACAATAGATGGCGCTAGTGGCGCCCTGTCCGAGCAGGAGTCTTGTGATAAACACAAAGTTTATCAGTCAATACACAGCGAAATATCGTGCAGTGTTACTTACTAAGCTACAGGATGGTTAAACGTGCTCTTAACCACCTTTCATGCACAAGAATGAAGAGGATGAGTAGTTAATACTCAAATTATGATCGATATCGTGAGAGCGTTGACAGAGCGTCTGCAGCGTCTGGCGGTAGCACGTGTGTGTGTGTGAAGGAAGTATGGACGCTAGGGGGCTGGCGTCAGGAATCCACTCGCAGGAAATCCACGCTTTTGGAAAGCTATAGTATAACAGTTTTTGAGTTGTTTTCTTCTTTATTTTTTACAAGGTTTTTTCGTAATAGAGTACCCAATCATAAGACGATTCCATAAGAGAATACGCGTTACCCCTATGAAGTAGTTCTCCTTTCCTCCCGCGGCGGTATATTCAAAACTGCTGACGCGGGTGTTGAAGGGAGACTATTATATTAATAGGCGATATCGTCAATGATGGAGGGGCCACTATTAAATATATGAGGGTAGATAGAAGGGCAGAAAGACCCCCATTGAGTTGAAGAGACTGTGTAAAACTAGCTTTGGATGATAGAGGAATGACTATAGATCAGGCAAGAGAAGTGGTAACAAACAGGAATGAATGGAGAATGCTTGTGAATAGATGAGTGAACACATGGTCAATTGGGGGAAGGGGACGGTTGCAAGTTGGACTAGATAACAGTCCATCAGGCGCCTTGCCCGGTGAGACGATTAATATGAAGGGTGAGCCTGGATGTGTGGTGGGCGGGCTTGTGATGGTAGGGCTTCGCTGCATGTCTGCATGCCGAGATCGGAACCTCTCCGGGTGGTCGGGGGCCGGGGGAGTGTCTGTGTATCTGAGTCTGTGTATCAAAGTCTGTGTATCTGAATCTGTGTATCCAAGTCTGTGTATCCGAGTCTGTGTATCTGAGTCTGTGTATCCGAGTCTGTGTATCTGAGTCTGTGTATCCGAGTATGTGTATCCGAGTCTGTGTATCTGAGTCTGTGTATCTGAGTCTGTGTATCCGAGTCTGTGTATCTGAATCTGTGTATCCGAGTATGTGTATCTGAATCTGTGTATCTGAGTATATGTATCCGAGTCTGTGTATCCGAGTCTGTGTATCTGAGCCTGTGTATCTGAGTCTGTGTGTCTGTGTATCCAAGTCTTTGTATCTGATTCTTGTATCTGATTATGTGTATCTGAGTCAGTGTATCTGAGTCTGTGTATCCAAGTCTGTGTATCCGAGTCTATGTATCAAGTCTGGTATCTTAGTCTATGTATCAGAGTCTGTGTATCCAAGTCTGGTATCCAAGTCTGTGTATCCGAGTCTGGGTATTCTTACCTCCCCCAACGAAGTTGGATGAGGTTATGTGTTTGTCTGTGAACAAGATATCTCAAATATGTTATGAACGGACATTTATGAAGTTTGGTGGAGAGATAGGATATGTGTCAAGAAAGAAGTGATTCACTTTAAGAGGTGATCGGTAGAGCCCATACCTACGCCAACGTAGGCATCTCACAAAGTTATGAACCGATGTTAACGAAATTTGGTGGACAGATAGAATATATGCCAAGGAATAAGTGATTCCATTTAGGAGGGTACTGGTAGAGTACATACCTCCGCCAGCGTAGGCAGAGGTATGTGCTCTCCAGAGTGCCTCTCTTGTTTGATAATGAAGTCGTATTTCAAGGTTTCTCTTCATTGATTTTAGGTACAAACTTTCAAATCACGTCAAATGGAAGTAGCATTGGTCGAATAACATGTTTGTCTTTATTATACTTTTAATACGATAAATAGACTTTGAACCTAGTATTGGATATATTATGACCTTGTGTGATGGAAGGTATTAATAGACTTTGAACCTAGTATTGGATATATTATGACCTTGTGTGATGGAAGGTATTAATAGACTTTGAACCTAGTATTGGATATATTATGACCTTGTGTGATGGAAGGTATTAATTGAGGTTCCATGACAAAATGCTCAACGGACAAAACCCCAATGAACAAAACCCAAGTGGACAAAACCACAACCCCTTATAAGAAAAGTGAACATAACCCCACTCACCACCACCTCAGTGAACATAACCCCACTCACCACCACCTCAGTGAACATAACCCCACTCACCACCACCTCAGTGAACATAACCCCACTCACCACCACCTCAGTGAACATAACCCCACTCACCACCACCTCAGTGAACATAACATAACAGTCAGTGATAGGAGAAGGTTGTGTTAATCTGAGCTCCTGCCCGGACCACTTACCAGTGACCTTTAGTGACCATTACACCTACCTGTGTTTGGGGGCAGTGCACTCGTGTTATATAAAAGTGTTATAGCTCAGTTTTTAGCTGTTAGTTTACTTGTTTTTGTTTTTCTGTACTTAGTTTCTTGCTCCTCGCTAAGCTTATTGGGATCATGGCAGGTATGGAGTGCGAGTCTCTAACTGATCTGCATCATCTTATTCTCCAGGTGTGACGCATGTCGAGTATGAGCATGCTGTACAGAACGCCCAGTCAGGCCCCACTCTCGCTAGGATCGTCAGGGCAGGAACTTTGGCTGTAGTCTGTGTAGAGTTTCCTAACTCAGTTTATGTGAACCGTTGTACTATAAGTATTATCATTATGTATTTTGTTTTCTTCTAAGTCAACGAGTTCTATTTTATATCATTAGATATAAGTATTGTGTGTGGGACTTGTATGTAATGATGAGAGGAGAGATATTACGTGGCGGGGGGTCAGTGAGTGCGCCAAGCGGGCCGGTAGGCCTAATTCCCTCCTCCCTTCCTCCCTTTCAGCGCGTGGGAAGTTCTTTGTCGATCCCAGATTGAGAGAGAATATGACGTCATGATTGCCAGTGGGCGGTCCTTAGTGTTGGCGATATGCTCGCTACAGGGCCGAGTATAAAAAGAGAGGTCCTCGCCACAATTCTTCAGAACTCATCAGGCAAAGCGACTTCTCATATCCCTTGCAACTATCCATATTCTTCCGACTGATGTGAACTTTCTCTACTCTCTGAACAGCCTATCTTCTACTCTTCTCGTCCCTGTTTAACCTCCATGACCCCTTTGGTGCAGATTTAGTCAGCCAAAGTATTATCGCTTGAGTTCTCACGAGATAAGTGCCTGTTAGATAGCCTATTTTTGGAAGGGTTAACTAGAATAGGATTGATTGATGTTTGTTGCACTCGTATATGCATTTCCCTGTGTGCGATTATTCATGTTCCTGTTTTCTGCTGGTTTAGGCAATGCTAGACTGGGATAGGGTTTCTGAGTTGTGATTTCCTATGAGTACTAGGTTGCGGTTGAACCAGTACAATTGCAACGGAGACGTGGAACGCCTAGGTGGTCTTTCTGACTGTGTACCGTGGGAGTTTAGCACTGTGTTGCGAGTGAGGGCTTTTGCCTGTGCCACCCAACACTGTGCTATCTCATTTGCTTGACTTTGAGAGGATCGCCAGGAGAGAACCAGATACTAGTGATCTGGATCTCTCAAGAGAGCATCCCGTCAATTACCGTAATTTGGCCGCACAGTCTTAAGGACCTCGCTAGGCTACGAGCCGCTTGCTCAGCCATTGTCTCTTAACCTTAGATATCCCAGCTAGACTTTGCTCGACCAGCAGATACAGCATAGTATTGAAGCTTCTCCTTATGTATATTATTGTTTAAGCACTATTGATTTCATGTGTGGCACGCTTAGCTACTTTAGAGATTAGTGGCCCACGAGCACAATCCTAGTAGGCTATTGCCAGTGCATTGTCGGAGTACTTCTTCTTAATGTTTGCCATATCCTATTGCTTATTCTTATAATTCTTCTTATGTCAATTTAAAGCCTTTAATTACCAGTGAGTTATTCATTAAATTGCTGTTCAAAATCCGATACTTACTTCTTATGAGTATTCGAGAAGCATCTAACTTATCAGAAGATTCCTTGCTTGATGCTCGAGGACTATTGTTTAACGTAACGTAATAGTGCCGATCCGAAGTAGAGGGTGGAGGACTTCTTAAGTTCTTAGTTCAAGGGTGGATTACTTCGGCTTCGGCCAACACTATTCTTTAGTGTTGTAGTACTTTCTTCTTTGTTTGATTGTTGACCAGACTAGATAACTCCCGTCTTGCTATTAGTCTGTTGTGTGAAACGCTAGTACCGAGTTCTTGTATACCCCGTTATAGCAGATAGAACTCTGGAGGGTAGTGGCGTTTTTTGTTCGGCTGGCAGTACTCTGGGGTTGGGATCGTGTGTTTCCGTTGTGGCAGCGAGCCATACTCGAGTCCTGTGTAAGAGCCCTAGTGTACCCGAGTGCCCGGTCGTAACAAATGGCGACCTTGCTTAGGATTTTGTGAACAGTATAATTTTTTTTTTGCAGAGTTGTACAACATTTGTTTGTTGGTACTTTAGCGTACATATTGAAGAATATTTTTTTTTTGTAAGGCAATTAGGAGAGCATTTAAGAGACTCCAGTTAATTTAGTAATTAGTGCTTGCATAAGGGAGTTTAACACTTTTGTCTCGAGAATTTTTTGGTGAACTTCAGTATGTCGGGCCCTAGTACTGACGAGGAGCGAGAGATGCTATGTGAGGAGGTGCCGTTAGTAACTAGTGAGGAGGATGCTAGACTTTTTGTGAGTAAGCAGTACCACGTGACGGAGGAGAGGCTGACTGGGGTGAATGTTTATGGCTTGCACCTGATAGCCAAGGTTTTGGGTCTATCCAATGTAGGAGGGATGTCCAAGGGGGAGCTGATTTCCTGGGTGTTGCGTGGGCGACATGGGGTTTCGGAGGAGAGGGCGTTTGGGGGGGTTCCTCCCCAGATCCCCTCTCACTCGACTCCCACAGTGCCGTCCACTCAGTTGCCGGAGGTTAGCACTCTCCCACAGAGGGATGAGCATTGGAAGATTGGAGTGCCCTCGGGCGGTGCGTATGGTGGTTCCCCAGTTCTTGCCCCCCCTCCTTCAGTAGTGGCAGCTCCCTCTTCCGGCCTGTCTCCTGAGATGATATTTAAACTCGAGCTTGCTAAAATGGAGAATGAGGCTAGGAAGCAGGAGATTGAGGCGAAGAATGAGGCTAGGAAGCAGGAGATTGAGGCTGAGTCTAGGAGGCAGGAGAATGAGACTAGGAGGCATGAGATTGAGGCTAGGAAGCAGGAGAAGCAGCATGAGATTGAGGCGGAGAATGAGACCAGGAGGCATGAGGCTGAGCTTAGGTACGACTCAGAGAAATATTGTGCTCAAATAGATTTAGATAAGACTCGTGCAGAGTCGACAGGGATTCGGATGGGCCGTGAGGGCCAAGTAAGAGAACAGTCCTTGTCCCACTTAGTCAAATTGGTGCCGGCATTTAGTGAAACTGAAGTCACAGAATTTTTTAATCGTTTTGAGAAGAAGTGTAGGGAGCATAATTGGCCTGAAGAGAAGTGGGCAGCTCTGGTCTCCTCAAGACTTACGGGTAAGGGTCTGAAGGCTTATGATGCACTGCCTTTAGAGTCTTGCATTGACTACCCAGAATTGAAGAGAGCTGTCCTACGGGCATACGAGTTGCAACCAGAAACATATCGATTGAAGTTTCGGGGTGTTACAAAGACTAGGGAGGCGACCTTTCTTGAACATGCCCGGGACTTAAAAGATGCACTTGCTAACTGGACACGTTCTGAGAAAGCTGAGACGGCCGAACAGTTGACTGAGCTGTTTCTGCTCGAGCAGTTTTATAAGTGTACAGGTGCAGATATGACTTTAACTATTAAAGAAAAGAACCCTAAAACTCTACAGGAGGCAGCTGAGATGGCTGACCTCCGGCTATCACTAATTCGTGGGTGCGGGTCTGCCCAGCGTAGTGAGGCAGGTAACAAGGGGCGTGACGCCCCACCCCCCCGAGTTGGTGATATACATTATGCAAACAAGTACAAGAGCTATGATACCAAGACTAACCACAAGACTAGCACCGTCCCATTTAAGAAGGGGCCGGGCCCTTCCCAGTACCAAGGGAAGCCCAGAGGGGAGTTGGAGTGTTATCATTGTCATGAAAAGGGGCACTTTGCAAGAGTCTGTCCTAGCAAACCACCTACAGCAGCTGTGTCTTTGGCCTGCAACATTGGTGTGTCTCCGAAGTTTTCTGAGTTTGCCCGGGGCAGTTCGTCAGAGGCTGAGGCACAGCCAATGCAGAAGCACCTGGGAGGCTCGAACCCTGCTCAGGATGTTTTTTGCGACCATAGAGGACGGGGTTGCGTGATGTGGGCGGGGCGCAAGCATGGAGTAGAGGTCTTGCGTGATACAGGTGCTTCCCAGACTCTGATGAATAACTTGACTGGCTACCCTATAAATGTGGCTCGGGTGGTAGTGGTGCAGGGTATTAATGCAACTCGGTCATACCCGCTGGTGCGGTTGGAGTTGGAGGTGGATGGTGTGACACGTGAATTGGATGTCGGGATTGTGGAGAAACTGCCAGTGGAGGGCGTCGACCTTCTTCTCGGCAACGACTTTGCAATGCCCGCTTCTGAGGTTCTACCCTTAGTCGTTGCCGAGAGGACGGCCGACGTGAGTAGGGAAGAGCAAGAGTGTGTCGAGCGGTGCCAGGCAGAACCCATGGCGTGTGCTGTCACCCGAGCTCGGGCAGCTAAAGTGTCACAGCCTAGTCCTCCGTCTTCAGACCAGCAGAGGAACGATCAACAGGAGGAGGCTAAAGCTGGAGTTGGTTTTAAGAGTTTTGACTCGGCAGCTCTCCTGGGTGATTCAGTATTGGCACCTATGTTGGAGTCTGGAGAGGCCCCAGGACCTGTCACAGCTAGTGAGGAGGTAGGGCCGGAAGAGACTCCGAGGCAGCAACGTTGCACACGGAGAGAAGAAAGGGTTGCTCAGTTTGATATTGGGGAAGGACTTGGGTTGCTTCGGAAGCATCTAGACAGGTTGGTTCCCTCAGATATTTGTAAACTGCAGTTGGAGGATCCGGAAGTTCAGAAGTGTGGTAATGGTGCTGTCGAGATTAAACACGAGGACGGGGAAGCATGTCATGTGAACCTGTTGGAGGAGTTTGTGAGGCAACCACCTGAGCAGCCTACTGTCCCTGCGTTGGTCTGCCGCGGCCAAGGTGGAGAAGGAGAGGGGGGCAGTAGGGCACAGGTGGAGGAGAGTAGGGATTGTTATGTCTCGGCGGAGCCGTGGGCGGGGGACACGAGTCTGGTGGCTGTGGAAGCGCTAGAGCGCCTGCCTGAGCAGCAGTGTGCAGCACTCCAGCACCAGCTCGGTTCATACCCCACTGGTCGTGCCGAGCCCCTGAGTCTCACAACTCGGGCGGTGCAAGATGTTCCACGGGCAGGTCACGTGACTGTTGAAAGACCGTTAGCCTCGTTGTTTCGGTGGTTTAAGGTGGGCGACGAGGCTTTGGCATGGTTGCCAGGTCAGGGTCGACCCATGGCTGCCAAGGGTGGTGGTCAAAAGGAGGACATTGAGCAGATTGGTAAGGTCGGCTGTGGTATCGCAGTGCCCGGTCGTCGCATAGCCTCCCAATGCTGCTCTAGTCTAATGCAACAGCCCTACCATAGACCGACTGTATCTGGCCATGTCGCTGAAAGCGGTGATGCTGCGCAGGCAGATGTCGTCACAAGGAATGCGGGGGTGCGCATGTACGGTATCGGCGGGGAAGCCTTAGCAATAATGAACTGTGGGAGTGACTGCACAGGTGGTACTGATTGTCCCTCTCATGACCTGGCTGTTCTAGGGACGAAGGTGGAGAAGGAGGGAGACTACAGGTTAGAAGCTGCGGTCTCGGCTGGGTTGTGGGAGGGCACTAGGCATGTTGTTCGTGGAGACAGTGCAAGGCAGTTATTTACTAGGCTATGGCAGTACTTTCGCATGTTTGTTGCTTCTCCAGGCCTGATGTACGGGGTAGAATCCGACATGCAGGCTGGAGATAGTGCAAGGCTCAGTTTAATTCCCTACCGTATAAATCCTGCTCGACAGCCTATGGTGCAAGCAGAGCTGGATTACGTGTGGACGAAGGATCTGAGGGATAAGGAATGTCGTGAGTGGTCGTTGCTTGTAACTTTGTCCGAGCGTGCTAAAGAGGTATGTGGTTTTGTTGTGGACGGGAGTACCTACCAGTGCAATGTTGTGCCTGACGGACTTAAGAATGCACCAGCAACGTGTCAGAGCCTGATGAATGAAAGTGAAAAGGACAATGATGCGCTGGGGCATTTCGAGATCTATGTTCCAGCCTATGGTCCGGTCGGTGTAGTTTACCCAGATCATTACCCTCTCGAGATCTTGGACCAGTTTCACAATCGGAATATGAGGCTGACCAGGTGGTCACTAAGGTTATTGGTATATAACCTGGACATAAGCCATATTGCCGGTTGTGACAACGAGGTTGCATGTGGTCGTTCAGGGGTATATGATCCTGGGTAGATTGACACACGGGTAGCCTCCTGCTTTGGTTTGAGTAGTATTTTGCGCTTGGTGCTTGTTGGCTCGCGGTTGTAGCCCAGCGTATTGGGTCGTAAAGCAGGATTGTTGAGCGTTTGGTATAGAAGAAAATAGGCTGCCCTTATAGTGCAGCCGGGAAAAAACATATTAAAATATAAAAATCATATAAAAACTCTTTCTTTTTGATATAGATAATTGTATAAGTTTGTCATAGCCTGTAGTGTTTGAGTAGTCCACGAACTATCAAACGGCTGAGCTGCTGTAAGCTCGCTCTGGGAGCATGATATTATGTCTTTTACTATTGTTGGGAGGAGTTATGAAATGTGAATTTTTTTTTTATAAGATGTGTTTTAGTGATAAACTCAGCGTTGTTTTAGTGCCATGCGGTCGCTGGGTGTGAGGGGTTTGATGGGGTTCTGTATATCAGATTTTAGCTCAGGGTTGAGCAAGTAAAATCTTGAGGGAGGTGTGACGCATGTCGAGTATGAGCATGCTGTACAGAACGCCCAGTCAGGCCCCACTCTCGCTAGGATCGTCAGGGCAGGAACTTTGGCTGTAGTCTGTGTAGAGTTTCCTAACTCAGTTTATGTGAACCGTTGTACTATAAGTATTATCATTATGTATTTTGTTTTCTTCTAAGTCAACGAGTTCTATTTTATATCATTAGATATAAGTATTGTGTGTGGGACTTGTATGTAATGATGAGAGGAGAGATATTACGTGGCGGGGGGTCAGTGAGTGCGCCACGCGGGCCGGTAGGCCTAATTCCCTCCTCCCTTCCTCCCTTTCAGCGCGTGGGAAGTTCTTTGTCGATCCCAGATTGAGAGAGAATATGACGTCATGATTGCCAGTGGGCGGTCCTTAGTGTTGGCGATATGCTCGCTACAGGGCCGAGTATAAAAAGAGAGGTCCTCGCCACAATTCTTCAGAACTCATCAGGCAAAGCGACTTCTCATATCCCTTGCAACTATCCATATTCTTCCGACTGATGTGAACTTTCTCTACTCTCTGAACAGCCTATCTTCTACTCTTCTCGTCCCTGTTTAACCTCCATGACCCCTTTGGTGCAGATTTAGTCAGCCAAAGTATTATCGCTTGAGTTCTCACAAGATAAGTGCCTGTTAGATAGCCTATTTTTGGAAGGGTTAACTAGAATAGGATTGATTGATGTTTGTTGCACTCGTATATGCATTTCCCTGTGTGCGATTATTCATGTTCCTGTTTTCTGCTGGTTTAGGCAATGCTAGACTGGGATAGGGTTTCTGAGTTGTGATTTCCTATGAGTACTAGGTTGCGGTTGAACCAGTACAATTGCAACGGAGACGTGGAACGCCTAGGTGGTCTTTCTGACTGTGTACCGTGGGAGTTTAGCACTGTGTTGCGAGTGAGGGCTTTTGCCTGTGCCACCCAACACTGTGCTATCTCATTTGCTTGACTTTGAGAGGATCGCCAGGAGAGAACCAGATACTAGTGATCTGGATCTCTCAAGAGAGCATCCCGTCAATTACCGTAATTTGGCCGCACAGTCTTAAGGACCTCGCTAGGCTACGAGCCGCTTGCTCAGCCATTGTCTCTTAACCTTAGATATCCCAGCTAGACTTTGCTCGACCAGCAGATACAGCATAGTATTGAAGCTTCTCCTTATGTATATTATTGTTTAAGCACTATTGATTTCATGTGTGGCACGCTTAGCTACTTTAGAGATTAGTGGCCCACGAGCACAATCCTAGTAGGCTATTGCCAGTGCATTGTCGGAGTACTTCTTCTTAATGTTTGCCATATCCTATTGCTTATTCTTATAATTCTTCTTATGTCAATTTAAAGCCTTTAATTACCAGTGAGTTATTCATTAAATTGCTGTTCAAAATCCGATACTTACTTCTTATGAGTATTCGAGAAGCATCTAACTTATCAGAAGATTCCTTGCTTGATGCTCGAGGACTATTGTTTAACGTAACGTAATAGTGCCGATCCGAAGTAGAGGGTGGAGGACTTCTTAAGTTCTTAGTTCAAGGGTGGATTACTTCGGCTTCGGCCAACACTATTCTTTAGTGTTGTAGTACTTTCTTCTTTGTTTGATTGTTGACCAGACTAGATAACTCCCGTCTTGCTATTAGTCTGTTGTGTGAAACGCTAGTACCGAGTTCTTGTATACCCCGTTATAGCAGATAGAACTCTGGAGGGTAGTGGCGTTTTTTGTTCGGCTGGCAGTACTCTGGGGTTGGGATCGTGTGTTTCCGTTGTGGCAGCGAGCCATACTCGAGTCCTGTGTAAGAGCCCTAGTGTACCCGAGTGCCCGGTCGTAACACAGGTAAGAGAGGAGATGGTTGTGGTGAAGGAAGAGGTCTTGGCTCTAAGGGAGGTTAATGTTAAAATTCAGAGGGAAGTGGATTTGATTAAAGACGAAAATCTAGCTTTCAAGCTTAGCCAAGAGGAAGTAAAGTCAAGTAAGGGGAAAAGGGAGGAAGTTGATGAAAAATTGTATTCATGGCAGGTTGTTAAAAATACGGGTGGGAAAGTCACACTCAAGAAGCAGGATAGTAGAATAGGTATGAGTGTGACAAATACATTCTCTCCTTTGCGAGACGAATGTGAGGGAAAAGATAGTCAGGATAAGGGAGGTATAACCGAAGTGCCTGCCACCGACTCAGCTCCAACCTCTGACGCTGTGCTACCTACCACCACCACTACCCCCACCACCACCACCACCACCAGGGGTTCTCCAACTGCAGCTGCTGGATCCTCCCGAGGGAAAGGTAAGTCTGTGTCCCGAGAAGGTAAGTCTGTGTCGATTGTGGGCGACTCCATGGTAAGACATTTAGTTAGGGCTACCCGCACTAAACTTAGGAAGGTTGTGTGTCTGCCTGGCCTTGGAGTTGGGAGGGTTTTAGAGAAGATGGACCACATCTTGGAAGATAGTGGAGATAACCCCATTATCTGTCTCAGTGCCGGGAGTAACGATGTTGGTAAGGGTAGAAGTGAGGAACTGCTGCAGCAGTATCGGGATGTGTTAGATAAAGTTAGGATGAAGGGAGGGATCCCTGTAGTACATTGTATCCTACCCAGAAGAGGAGTTCCCAAGGAATGGACATCCAGGGCGATTGGTGTCAATTGCCGTTTGGAGAAATATTGCAAAGAAAAAGCAATACCATTCATTGATAACTGGGATAGTTTCTATGGGAGAGATGGGATGTACGCAAGGGATGGGGTTCATCTTTCACGGTTAGGGGTTTCTACATTAGCTAGTTCTTTAGATAGGGTGGTTGTGGGGTTTTGAACAGAAATATTGAGAGTGTAAATGAGAGGTTTAATGGAACAATTTTAGCGTCAGGCGAAAGCGATAAGGATATTCAGTCTCATGCTAAAAATGATGACTATAATGCAAATGATAGTAGTGATGGTGCAACGGAAGATGGAAATGTCGTTAGAAATAAAGGTAAATTAGGTATAAAGAAAAGAAGTAAATTGAGAGTATATTACACAAACTGTAGGAGTCTATGTAACAAAATGAACGAACTTAGAGCCCTTGTTAGCAAAGAAAATATAGACATAATAGCGCTAACTGAAACGTGGATTAATACAGAAACCAGGCATTTTTTAGCAGAATTTGATATACCAGGATATAGTTTGTTTAAATATGACCGAACAAGTAAGAGGGGTGGCGGTATAGCAGTGTTTGTCAGGAGTACATTAAAAAGCTGTATTAAATCAGGTATTAGACTAAATAACGATAATGAAAGTGTTTGGGTAGAGGTTAACGAAGGTAGTGAGACCATAGTTATTGGAGTTATGTATAGACCGCCAAATATGAGTAGAAATGACGGAACGTCATTATGGGAGGAAATTAAAATGGCATCAAGGTTTAGCAATGTGTGCATTATGGGGGATTTTAATTTTCCGAATATAGATTGGCAGCATCAAATAGGAGACTCTGATTCTGAGGAGTTTATAGAGGTAGTACAAGATAGTTTTTTATTTCAATTCATAGATACGCCGACTAGAGGTAATAATATTCTCGATTTAGTTTTCAGTAACAATGAACATATGGTAAATAATGTAGAGATAGGGGACCACCTAGGAAATAGTGACCACAATTCTGTGTATTTTAATATACAATGGAAAGGTAATACCAGAGAGAATACAACATTAATACCTGACTTTAGAAAAGCCAATTATGGTGGGTTAAGAAGAGCCCTATTAGCCGACCCTATGGTCAAAAAATTAAGTCGATCCAGGTGTCCAAATGAGTGTACCCCTTCTCAGGCACCTGTCATCTTAAGTCAGGAAGAGACGTCAACCTTGGTAGATACATACGATAATTTTATCAAGTCAGTATTCAATGCACAAAATAAATACATCCCCAAAAGAAAATTTAGATCAACACAGAACCAACCCAAATGGATGAATAATAGACTATTAGATCTTCTAGGACAAAAGAGAGGAATATATAGAAAAATTAGGAAAGGCGAAATTCACCTACTTGCTTACTATCAGAATCTATCAAGACAGGTAAAAAAGGATATTAGGAAAGAAAAAAGAAATTATGAAATCAAGGTTGCCAATGACTCAAAAAATAATCCTAAAGCTTTTTACCAACTATATAAATCCAAGGTTAGAGATGAAATTGGTCCCCTTAAAACTTCGATAGGAGAAATGACAGAAAATGATTTAGAAATGTGCAGTACATTAAATAGTCAATTTCTTTCCGTTTTCACTAATGAAAATTTGGCACAGTTTCCAGAAGTCCGTAAGGTATATAGCGATAGTATAGAAAATAGGTTAAGTACGGTTACTATAAGTAGAAATGATGTGCTTAAGGAAATTGACAGACTGAAACCTCATAAATCGCCTGGTCCTGATGAGGTATATGCTAGAGTATTAAAAGAATGTAGGGATGAGTTAAGTTATCCATTAACATTTTTATTTAACAAGTCATTGGAGACAGGTATAGTTCCAGAAGCTTGGAAGCTTGCAAACGTAGTTCCGATCTTCAAAAAAGGTGACAAATCAATAGCATCCAATTACCGTCCCATTAGTCTTACATCAATCATAGGAAAGCTACTAGAGTCAATTATTGCTAGTAAAATTAGAAATCACTTAGATACATTTAATTTAATAAATTCTTCTCAGCATGGATTCACTCAGGGACGTTCTTGCCTTACTAATTTGCTTAGTTTTTTCTCAGAGGTATATGAAGCAGTAGATAATGACAAGTCATATGATATAATATATTTAGATTTCAGTAAAGCTTTCGACAGAGTCCCCCATGAGAGATTGATGAGAAAGGTTGAGGCGCATGGAATAGGTGGGGCGTTGTTGGGATGGATTAGGTCATGGCTAATTGGTAGGAAGCAGAGAGTCAGCATAAATGGTACAAAGTCAGAATGGGGAGCAGTCAAAAGTGGTGTCCCCCAGGGATCTGTATTAGGTCCTCTGTTGTTTGTTATATACATAAATGACCTTGATTTAGGTATAACTAGTAGGATAAGTAAATTTGCAGACGATACCAAAATGGGGAGAACAATTGATTCAGATAGAGATATAGAGTGCCTCCAAAGGGATCTAGATACCTTACACGAATGGTCAGTAAATTGGCAGATGAAGTTTAACATTGACAAATGCAAGGTATTAAAGATAGGGAAGATGCATACAAATGTTAAATATAAACTAGCTAATGTGGAATTAGAAAACTCGAATTGTGAGAAAGATCTAGGTGTGTTTGTTAGCAATGATTTGAAGCCTAGACAACAGTGTATAAGCGTTCGAAACAAGGCAAACAGGATTCTCGGGTTCATCTCAAGGAGTGTGAGTAACAGAACTGCTGATGTTATCTTAAACCTTTACTTGTCATTAGTGAGACCCCATATGGATTATGCTGTTCAATTTTGGTGTCCTTATTACAGAATGGACATAGATTCATTGGAGAGAGTACAACGTAGAATGACAAAAATGATCCATAATATTAGAAATCTTCCGTATAAAGAAAGGTTGAAGAAATTAGGCTTACATTCGTTGGAGAGACGCAGAGTTAGAGGGGATATGATAGAGGTGTTCAAGTGGGTTAGTGGGATTAACAAAGGGGACATGACAAATGTACTAAAGCTCAGTGATAGCGAAAGAACTCGTACCAATGGTTTCAAATTAGATAAATTTCGTTTCAGAAAAGATATAGGCAAATATTGGTTTGGTAACAGAGTTGTAGATGGGTGGAATGGACTACCAGGTGCTATAGTGGGATTAAAAACGATAGGGAGCTTTAAGATAAAATTGGATAAGCATATGGACGAGAAGGGTTGGGTGTGAAGGGGGATCAGCAGGGTTGGGCCAATCAGCGCTCTGCAGACCCCCGTAATCCTGCGTTAATCTCTAACCGTTTTGGTAAGATGATCCTCAGGGTATTAGAGTGTTGAGCCTATAATTGGGCTTTGTAATTGGGGTTGTGTGGGACAGGGATCTGCCTTGCTTAGGCCAATCGGCCTTCTGCAGACTCCCATTTTCTTATGTTCTTATGTGGCTTGACCTCCATTGTGTAAGAGTATAATAATAATTCTACGGAATTTAAACATAATATTTCAACTCCTTGAAAATCGGACAAATTCGAATAAAGAGAAAACAATTGAACAATAAGCAACTCGTAAAAACAATGGAAAACACACGATTAACAATATCCTGATCCAAAAAAATTAACTCGAAACTAAACGCGAGGGGAAAATACTTTCAACTTGGGAAAAATCCTCATGAACAAAAAAATTGCCACAATATTAGCGAACGAAAAATTACCGATTTATATATAGCCCGTAGCAATATATAGCCCGTAGCAATATATAGCCCGTAGCAATATATAGCCCGTAGCAATATATAGCCCGTAGCAATATTAAAAGGCAAACACGAAAACACAAACAAATTTGGGCAACAAAAAATGTATGGAATATTATCTGAAGTTCCCCAAATATTCGTCAAATCAACCGAACGAAAAACAAATATAATTTGAACGATGCCAAAAAGGATACTCAATATATCAATCAATCAAACTTCCAAAAATCAATTCAAAAGAAACTCTAAAATAAAATCGAAAACGAGTGTATTATGGTAGAGTCCACACATTGGACAGAATTATGTTAATTAATACTCGAAAATTAATCTTTACAAACTCGCACTCGAATGAGAGCTGAATAGTATCGACCATCGCGTTAACAAAAGAACCATTATAGGCCTACTAGCGAGCGAAAGAAAACAAATTAAGATGGAATGTCAAACTCGTTAGAAATTCACAATAGATGTTAAGAAAAATTAAAATCACACTGTACATACAATAAAGATGTTGAAATGACGCACTTAGAAATAACAAGAACAAAATTACTCAATTACCTTGGCTGCCGCGAGCGAGTCGAAATCGAAACGACATAGGCCTAAGTCACTCGTGCACTTATAAACAAAAAATAAGAAAAGTGTCTAATTGATGAATATTAGAATTACTTTAAAACTTCAGTTGTTTTTAATTGAATTTAACTCAACCGCCTAGATCAAAGTGCGGGTTTAAGAATCTTAAGAAAAATTAATAAATATTACTGACTTGGGAAATGAACCCCTATAAAGTCTTACAAACAATGTTATCACTTAGGAATAACAATTTAATAATAACATCTGGAAATTACCGCAACTCGCACACACTTATACACTATGCAAGGGAGTGAGACAGACTGACTGACTCACAGGATGAGTGACTGTCTGTCTGTCCGTCCGTCCACGATCATGGGACTGGTCAGGAGGTCGCGGTATGACATGATCCATATTAGAATACAGATATGAAATGACATGATGAGAAATTGAAGTTTTGACTGAACGACATGATAAATTGACCGTCATGTCACGGACGATTTGACATGTGATAGAAAACACGCAATATCTAGGAAGACTCATTGTATGAGACATATTTAGAAAAATTTATTTATCTCGCTAGACATGCGGGAAATAATTGACCGTAATATATAGATGTTTGATTATACACTGTACACACCTTTAACAGCACTTGAAGTGAGTAGTGAAGATAGCCAATTTTCTATACCAGGAGTGGGGTGAGGTATTGGTGTGGTCGATGGCAGAGGTCAGCCTCTGTTTATCAACACACGCGCTGAGTAGGCTCCCCTCTCACGAACATCGTCTCCCGGCAGCCAACTCCTATTCGTAGGATGCCCACACTAGTCCTGGAGCCAAGGGGTGTTTGCATGCATGAATGGGCCAGAAAATCACCCGCTTGATTTAGTTAGAGGGTCCACTGGGACACCTTTTTAGCGAGGGTAGACATACCAAAACCCGGCAGTTATCGTGTTATTCGGGGTTTTCGCTGAATTTAATGAAATCAAAATAACTCCTTTTTTTACGTGACGGTTACATAAATTGCAATAACTCGGCAATGAAATGGTCAACAGAGCTCTTTCACCACTCAAAATAAAGCTTAAAGAATTATCTATTCAATGGATACACACACAATAAGATTGGTCAATACCCAAGGTCATAAGAGATCAAAGTATGACCTTTTCTGATGAGGAACTAAAATTTATGAATTTATGACTTCGTTGCTCAGTGGGAGATCATTTACCATGAAATGTTAGCTGTTGTCAATTTCCAACGTCAGGTCAGTGGAGTCGTCACACCTAGCACAGAACTTTTAGTAAACCACGAGTTCAACTTATCAGCAACAAGGTCATCTGAGACATTGATTCAGGATATGATTGAGTATGTAAAAGAACATGACAACCCCATGACGTTACCGTGTGAAGGAGACAAAGACAAGCTTCACAACATCCTCACACAGGAAATCATGACAAAGGAAATCCGTGACAATCTGCTCGAATTTGATGAAAGATCTAGGAAGAAGTATGAAACATTCCGAAATGAAAGAATCGTAATGAAACACAGATCCATCTTTGATACCATTCACAGGACGAACCTTAATACATTCAAATCCATGAAGGGAGACCAAAGTACCTATAAGTCTACAAGCAAAGAGACCAAGAAGCAAATTGCAGAAACCCAGAAGATCTATGACATTGCTCGTGTCCGAGGATATGACATAAAACATTTGCTGGGGTTTGACCTGATTGACAGCAGTTACCTCTTTGACAAGAATGGACTAATGATCAAACCAAACAAAAGTGAACTGTGCACCGAGTTAGAAAAACACCTTGAAAAAACAGACTATATACCACCATCTAAATGGAAGCCAGCAAATACAGTGACTATCATTGATGTAATGGCAGGCCTTCGTCGTATGCGGGTATCCCAGATGAACACCTTTGGTGAACTCTGCGATAAGTACTTGGAGGTGTCATATGGACTTGGCAGCAACTCTGAACGTGTCGACTTGTCTTTGACACATACATTGAGGGTTCAGTGAAGGACAGCGAAAGAACTAGAAGGTGTGGTTGCAGCCCAATTGATTTATATGGGATAGGTACAGGAACGCAATTGCCAGTCACAATGGATGCATTCTGGGCCTCATCTGCAAACAAATCCAAGCTACAGAAACTCATTCGACAACGCATCTTAACCAAGCCAAAACCGATGACAGATACAGTTGTTACTACAATGTAACTAGAATAAGATAGATTGTACACCACTTTGTAACCGTCACCTTAATAAAAAAAGTTGTTAGCTCGATTGGACTTCCACCTGAAATTGAACCATGCCTGGCTATTTTGAATGGAAAAGAGACACCATTACCTGATCTAGACACAACGATTGAAGAGGCCGACGTCAGAATTATCCCACATGCTCGTCATGCAGTTGAGAATGGGACTAAGAAAGTGGTTATTATATCAAATGATACTGATGTAGTAATCTTGGCCCTACACTACTGGTCGCTTCTGAAGGCACATGGCCTACGAGAGATGTGGATTCGTGCTGGTGTTGGTAATACCACAAGATACATACCCCTTCATGTTCTAGGCGATAAGTTGGGATCAGATACTTGCAAAATCTTAGTTGCCCTGCACCATCTCACTGGTTGTGATTCCACAAGTAAATTTGGTACAAAGACTGCTGCACTGAAGGCAGATCCGGTGCATTATCTGATTGATTTTGGAAAGGAATTGAACTGTATTAACTTCATCTTGGTGGAAGAGTTCCTTGTGAATGTGTACAAATCAGGAACCTCATGCAGAACAATGGATGAATTACGGTACTACCTCTACCACCACAGCAAATAGACCATTTTGGAACTGCCTCCCACCAGCCGATCAGTCAAAGGTCATGTCCTCAGGGCATTCTTTGGGACATATCTACAGCTACACTACCTAAGCAATCCTCAACTGGATCCCAGAGACTTTGGTTTCATTGAAGAAGATGGCATTCTTCAACCGGACCATCTTCAAGTCTTGCTACCGGATAAATTTGCATTGCCCTGTAAATGTACCTCCTGCTCTACTAAACGCTGTGTCTGCAGACAACTAGATATGAAATGCTGCCCTTACTGCAAATGTCAGGTGAAAGGATGTCAAAACCTAGGCCATTAATGTGACACATCACAGAATACATTTTCAACTGTATCCCCGGCTCACCCCTCTCCCCAAAAGTAGGTCATTCATTAATGTGACAACAAATAATTGAAATCTGCTTTGAAGATATATATGCAATGTGTGATACTGTGATACAGAGTGTTTTGATAGAACTTTAGCTGACTCAGTAGTACCATAATTATATAACCAATACATAGCTATTATTGGTATATCATTCGCAAACTTCATATTATTGTACTGGACGCCAAGGGGTTAAAATACGTAATCAACTTTTCCAACTAACTTCAAAAACTTGCCTATGGTGTACCTAACCAGAATATAAAAGCATTAAAGGTTCAATCCATTTACCTATTTTTCACAAATATTTAAATTTTAAAAGTCATAAATTTTAGTTCCTCATCAGAAAAGGTCATATTTTGACCTCTTGTGACCTTGGGTATTGACCAATCTTATTGTGTTTGTATCCATTGAATAGATAATTCTTTAAGCTTTATTTTGAGTGGCGAAAGAGCTCTGTAGACCATTTCATTGCCGAGTTATTGCAATTTATGTAACCGTCACACGTAAAAAAAGGAGTTATTTTGAATTCATTAAATTCAGCGAAAATCCCGAATAACACGATAACTGCCGGGTTTCGGGATATCTACCCTCGCTAAAAAGGTGTCCCAGTGGACCCTCTAACTAAATCAAGCGGGTGATTTTCTGGCCCTTTCATGCATGCAAACACTCCTTGGCTCCGGGACTACACAGGAATTGCCGTAGATGAACTGGATAGATGACTGGTAGACTGGTAGAAATTCGATGTGTAGAAATGGTTTTAACTTAACCAATTTGTGGTTTGTTGTTGAGGAACTCAGGAAACAATGAATGCTGTGCTGCTAGATGATTGGTATTGTAGACCGGATAAAACTGGATCAAATTGGAGATACTGGATACTGTAGATATTTGGTAGAATGATTGAGTGTATAGGCTTGATAATTCTTTAATTCTTCGAAGGAACGTGGTGTAAACCGCCTCAAATAATAAAATATTAATGAGGACCACCGCTGCCTACCATGTTACTTATGACTTTTGACAGTCACTGTAAGTATGGGTAATAAGATTAGGAAGACGTTTAGAGGTACGCTTCTATATTGGTTTAGCTGTTGATTCTATATAAGGATGACTAATGGTGTCGATGGCCTTAAGAGATGTAGATAATATGTTTTAGTTATAGGTTGATTGAAGATAGGTTGATCTCAGCTTTCTCTCTGCTTGATTATGATAGATTAATAGATTAGGTAGATAATTGTATCGCCGCCACCATCCCACTTATACCTTATACATACATTATATATAGGTAAAGGGGGAAAATAAAGATCTCTGGTCGAAAACCACTTTGATGTATATTCAAGTACAAACTGAAATAATATACAGAGTACTAAACTTAAGTAAGTGAGATAGACTTCCCTATATTGAGAGGGAACTCTAAAAGGCGTCTTGTCTGGCCTGTGGTTAAAATCTATCTGTCGTCAAAGTTCCTTTCTACCTCTTAGTTCTGCTGCTCTGCCACACCCCTTAGAAAGATGGAAATTTACCAAGACCCCATCTATCACATGTTCACAATGTGGAGAGAGATCAGGAGTGTTGAGGTAAGCTTTAAAGGGTGTAAGCAGGAACTTGACTCATGACAATCTGAGGGAGTTACAATGGATAACCTCGAGATTGTACAGTTGCCTTCATTAGATCAATCATAGAAGTATATTAGCTTAAACATAATATATGATAGATGGTTATAATGATTGTATAGTAAATAATATAATCTTGAGATGTAATACGCCCCCACTAAATGTTTGCGTACCCACCGCAAGGCATGCACTTAAAATTATATGACAGTAAACAAAATATTATTTAGTAAATTTGCATGAAACACTGGATATAGTTTTTCTAATGTAGATGTTAGATTTCATTGTTTTGGCTTATTTCATGGAAAAGAGAAAATTTTGGGAAAAAAAGGAGTATTGGGGGAAACTGTATTAGTGTCCGATGTTATCTTACGTGGATATGGCATACTTAACTAAGATTAAATAGGGATGTGGTAGAGTTTCGGAGGATGTAACTAGAACGAGGGATAAGTTGGACGAGCTTCAAGATTTTACTAAGCACTCTAATACTCAGACTGTGGATTTATTTCATTTGATGCACTGGAAATTGTCTGTTGTGTAGTCTGAGGTAGACCATGTTTTTCGTAATGCAGAACCTAACTCTCACGCTCGCCGTAAACGGTGTTTGATTAATATATGTGGTAAGCTACTTGGGGGTTTGTTCTTTTCCTTATTATAAGCTTCACCGTAGGGTTTATCTATATTGAACATTAGTTGCACTCTACATCTGCAACTTCGTCACGGTGTTATCAATGTTGAATAGGTGTATTATAACTCTTGAAACACGAGTTTTCAGTTTTAATTTAAGTGATAACTTAGACTATAACCTACAATTTATTGTATTCATATTTCAGAACAACTAATGACTCGATAGAATTTCGATCAAAGACATTGATTGAGTGATGTGGTAATTGGTGGATCCTATCGAAAGGATGATAAACTTGCTCTGCATTGGTTCAATATGTTCGATTTGCTCCTATTGTTACGACCGGGACTCGTATAAAACAAGGGCTCTTAATCATTGGACTAGAAAGGCACACAGCCACAACGGTAACACTAGATCCAACCCTCGAACTTATAATGCCGGCGCACAAAAACACCTATACCCTCCAGAGTTAAATCTGCGATAGCGGGGTATCCTATAACTCGGTATAAATGCACTACTACTACAGGCTGATGATCTCTGATACGGCCCGATCAAAACAACATACAATTACGTTAATAATGTATACAAGGAAAAGATAGAGATCTTAATTAAATCACTGCAATGATTTAATGCAAACAAGAAGAAAGTATAATTAAAGTTACTCTAAACAATAATGAACTGTCACTCCTATAGTAAAGAAAGTGAATGAAAGTCCTAAAGCATCGAGCAGGAATCTTCTGAAGAAAGTCTGATGCTGCTTAAGATGATCGAATCGGATTTTGAACTGTTATATAAAGCAGGAACAGGATATGACAAGTGTATGGACATACAGTGTTAACTGGCACGGGAATAACGATAAATGCACAATAGTATTATCTCCAACAACAAAAGAAGTACTTCGTCAGGCAACTCAAAAAACCTACTCGGGTTGTGCAACTCAACAACAACCAAGGCTTACAATCAACATGAATAAAAATGCTGCATACATAACATAAGAGTTTATAAGCCTAATCGGGTGTCTGCTAAGCGAATAAAGTCTAGCTGGGATGAAGTAGGCTAGGAAACAATGGCTGAGCAAGCGGCTCGTAGCCTAGCGAGGTCCTTAAGACTGTATGGCCTAATTACGTTAAATGACAGGGTGCTCTCTTGAGAGATCCAGATCGCTAGTATCTGGTTCTCTCCTGGCGACCCTCTCAAAGTCAAAGCAAAACGAGTTAGCACAGTGTTGGGTGGCAGAGGCAAAAGCCCTCATTCGCAACACAGCGCTAAACTCACAAGGTACACAGTCAGAAAGACAACCTAGGCTTCCCACGTACCGTTGCGATTGTACAGGTTCAACAAAACCTGGTACACATCGGAAATCACAACAACAATAGCCTCACCCCAGTCTAGCATTAAATAGCCCAGCAGACAACCAAGCAAAAGGTAGGGAGACACCGCGAGTGTGTCGAACCGCTACAGACAAAATGTTAACCCCTTCAAAATGTCTAACTAAACTTGGAATATCTGAGAGCTTCAGCATATAATACGATGGCCGATGTATGAAATCGTGCAGAACCAAAGGGGAGTTATGATGTTAAATAGATTGGAAGAATGAGAGGTAAGAAGTTGAGAGAGCGAGAAAGTGTTCTATAGGTAGAAGTCGGGGACAGGTGGTAAGGGAGGTGTGAAGGGTATGCTGGTCAGGCAAGCTCTGAAGAGAGTAGCTCCTCGGGACCCCCAGGATCACACAAAGGCATGGTGGTCAGCCAATCACAGGCCGCTACGTCACGAGGCAGCAGGCCTGCAGAAGGCGCCAGGAACCACCAGCCAATCAAAACCGAGAGAAAGACCACGCGGGTGAGGGACTCTTCCGGGAGGGAAAGCAACACTCACTACCCCCACGCTGCTCGCTCGCTCTTCCTCTCAACTTTACACACCAATGCATCTTATATTCAACTCCTAATATAAAATATAATGCATTGTCACAGGCGAAAATAAAGACCATTTCTATACTGCCTGTGACATGACGATTCACAAGAAAGAAAGTACAACATTGTAGATAGACTGTAGCCCATTTCACTGCCCTGGCGAGCGCTAGTGGCTACCGGGAGGCGATTCTGCCAACGCTGGCAGGCGTCACACTCCGCCCGAGATATAGGATGCTCAACATTAGGCGAGCACGATATCTGACAAGGCAGAATGCCGACAAGACCCGTCACACATAGCCAATTCACCAGAAAGGAAATGCAAATCTCAAGTCTTACATAAAACAACATATCAACATAAAGAAAATCTTATAACCCCTCCCAAACATAATAGTATAATTTAGCCTACTATGCTCCCTGAGCGAGCTTCACAGAGCCCAGCCTCCTAAGTGAAAGACAGGTTCAACTTAGGACTTTAGCTATAACATAGGCAACTTACAATTAACTATCAAAAGAAAGAGTTTTTATGTGATTTTTTATTTAATTTCAATGTTGTTTTTTGGCGGCTGCTCTACAGGGGCAAGCCTAGTTTTTCTCCACTCTCAACACACACTGACTGAACGGCGAGGGTTCTCCTGCAAACAAACCCTCCCGTGACAAACAATCAGCCAAACCGTTATCAGTGCCCTTAGCATGCCACACATCCAACTTGTGTACCGGCAGCAAAACAACACCTGGCACTGATAAACTGCCCAGTTCATCACAAGACTGGCATTTCTCTTCGCTCTTTCCGGCAACGGGGCCTGCCAAAAGCTTTTCACTAGTTCTACCTTCGTGATAGGCGATGCAGCCCCGAAGCGGTCTATGGTGTCGTCAACTCTCTATAAGGTATAGGCGTCTGTCAGGGATAATGCACACACTCTCTTGCAATCAACACATACACTGATCTTGCCACTTAACACAGGTTGCAAAGTTACAGGCAACGACCACTCACGACAATCCTTATCCTTCAGACCCTTCGTCAACACGTAATCCAGCTCTGCTTGCACCACAGGCTGTCGAGCAGGATTTATACGGTAGGGAACTAAACTGAGCCATGCACTGTCTCCAGCCTCCATGTCGGATTCTACCCCATACATCAGGCCTGGAGAAGCAACAAACATGCGGATGCACTGCCACAGCCTAGTAAACAACTTATCTCGCAGAACAACATGCCTAGTGCCCTCCCACATCCCAGCCGAGACTGCAGCTTCTAACCTGTAGTCTCCCTCCTTCTCCACCTTCGTCCCTAGAACAGCCAGGTCATGAGAGGGACAATCAGTACCACCTGTGCAGTCACTCCCATAGTTTATTATTGCTAAGGCTTCCCCACCGATACCGTACATGCGCACCCCCGCATTCCTTACGACTACATCTGCCTGCGCAGCATCACCGCTTTTAGCGACATGGCCAGATACAGTCAGTCTATGGTAGGGCTGTTGCATTCGACTAGAGCAGCATTGGGAGGCTATGCGACGACCGGGCACATCCACTCCACAGCCAACCTCACCAATCTCCTCAATGTCCTCCTTCTGACCACCACTCTTGGCAGCCATGGGTCGACCTTGACCTGACAACCATGTCCAAGCCTCGTCGCTCACCTTGAACCACCGAAACAACGAGGCTAACGGTCTGTTAACATTCAAGTGACCTGCCCGCGGAACATCTTGCACCGCCTGAGTTGTGAGGCTCGGGTGCTCGGCACGACCAGTGGGGTATGAACCGAGCTGGTGCTGGAGCGCTGCACACAGCTGCTCAGGCAGGTGCTCTAGCGCTTCCACAGCCACCAGACTCGTGTCCCCCGCCCACTGCTCCGCCGAGACATGACAATCCCAACTCTCCTCCACCTGTGCCCTACTGCTCCCCTCTCACTCAGCTTAAGAATGTAAACAGAGAAACCGATCTGGGAGTAACAATATCGAGTAACCTAAAACCGAGTCAACAATGTTCAGAAGTTGTTAAGAAGGCAAACAAAATAATTGGCTTTATAGGCAGATCATTTGAGCATAAATCCAAAGACGTAATCCTAACCCTTTACAATTCCTTAGTCCGCCCTCTTCTGGAATACTGCGTTCAATGCTGGTGCCCTTATTACCAAAAAGACATAAACAACCTAGAGCGAGTTCAACGTAGAGTTACCAAAATGATACCTAGCCTAAAGAACAAACCATACGAAGAGCGTCTTAGAGAATTAAATCTATTTCCTTTAACCCAGCGCAGATTAAGAGGTGACTTAATTCAAGTGTTCAAAATCATCAAAGGCATCGACAATATGAACTGTAGTAAGTACTTCACTATCGACCAATCTAATTACACGCGGGGAAACGGTTGCAAAATTATTGGTAAATCTTTTAACTCACACGAATCTAAGAATTTCTTCTTCAATCGAGTTGTCAACTTGTGGAATGGGCTTCCCCGAGACGTTATAGACTGCAACACCGTTGATTCATTTAAATTCCGCCTAGACAAATATCTCGCATCAAACCCGCGACTGACTGCGTTTGTAAATGAATAACTTTATTTTATCCTCCCCTCAGTTACTAACCCATATGTCCCCTACTAACTTCCTAGTTCTGCCACGTTAGTGGCAGGGCAGTAGTTCCCTTTCCAATGTTCCCTTACCCACTCTAAACCACTGTTTGGACACTTGATCCTCAGTGTTTTTGAGGACAAGCAGCCTAGATGGGTCACTAGATCTGTTGTTGCTTGATTTCCTTTGTACTCCTTTGTACTCCTTCTCCACCTTGACCGCTGCAGACCAACGCAGGGACAGCAGGCTGCTCAGGTGGTTGCCTCACAAACTCCTCCATAAGGTTCACATGACATGTTTCCCCGTCCTCATGTTTGATCTCGACAGCACCATTACCACACTTCTGAACTTCCGGATCCTCCAACTGCAGTTTACAAATATCTGAGGGAACCAACCTGTCTAGATGCTTCCGAAGCAACCCAAGTCCTCCCCCAATATCAAACTGAGCAACCCTTTTTTCTCTCTGTGTTTAACGTTGCTGCCTCGGAGTCTCTTCCTGCCCTACCTCCTCACTAGCTGTGACAGGTCCTGGGGCTTCTCCAGACTCCAACAATGATGCCAATACTGAGTCGCCAAGAAGAGCTGCTGGTACTAAACTCTCCAAACTTTTACCAACATTAGCCGTCTTCTTCCAACCATTCCTCCGTTGATCAGAAGACTGAGGAATAAGCTGTGACACTTTGGATGCAAGAGATCTTGTAACAACGCACGCCATAGGTTGTACTTGACACTTCTCTACCCGCTCCTGTTCCTCCCTACTCACGTCGGCCGGCTTCTCGGCAACGACTAAGGGTTAAACCTCAGAAGTAGGCACCACAAAGTCGTTGCCAAGAAGGAGGTCGACGCCCCCAACAGGCAAGTTCTCCACAATTCCCACATCCAACTCTCGTGTCACACCATCTACCTCCAGTTCCATCCTGACCAACGGGTATGACCTGATAGCATTGATACCTTGCACCACAACCACCCATGCCGCGTTTATTGGTCTACCAGTAAAGTTCTTCATCAAAGTCTGAAGGCACCCGTGTCTCGCAACAGCTCAACTCCATGCTTCTTACCAGCCCACTTCACGCAGCCATGCCCTCGATGGTCGCAAAAGACATCGCGGACAGGGTTCGAGCCTTCCGGATTCTTCTCCACTGGCTGTGTCCCAGCCTCTGATGTTACACCCCGGGCAAACTTAGACGACTTCAGGGACACCCCAATGTTGCGAGCCAAAGACACAACTGCATTAGGTAGCTTGCTTGGACAGGCTCTTGCAAAATGACCCTTCTCATGACAATGAAAACACTCTAACCCCCCCTTGGGCTTCCCTTGAGGTGGGGAAGGGCCCTGACCCTTCTTAACCCTTATTTAGCGGGGTCGGACTTAAGTCCGATACGAGAAAATTGGACTAAATGGTGGGGTCGGACTTAAGTCCGTGGGCGTATTCCCGCCCTAATTTAGGTGGAAAGCGAAACTTGGTGGTCAGGCGGTGTACTACAAGGGCCCACCCACACATCCCCACTGTGTGACCGTGACTAAGTGACCCTCAAGCAGCCATAATGGAAGGTCAAGATTTGCCCGTGTTCGATTCGGTGGCCGCCATCCCTAGTGCGTCGCGCCACCCTACTAACCACGCCCGGCTTACCACCCAGGAACTAGATATCATGCTGAACTCTTCAGAACTTTCTAATAAGCTGTTGGATGAAACCATCGAAGGCCTGGGTGAGAGTTTTGATAGTGTGGATGACTCGGAAGACGAAAATAACCCGATCATAGGTTTTCACCCCAAGCATAATTTGCGTGGGGTGGATGTTGTGGTTGATATTGGCAGAGCTGGGCACTTTAGCCAACACTTCCGCAAATAGCCAATTCCGCCATGGCGGAAGTGTCATTTTGTTGGCGCATTAGCTTTGGCGCCAAAATGGCGCCAAAGCGGGTTTGAAGCTCTGGAAAGTACCTCCATGTTGCAAACCTCGAGTCCGCAAAATTAAAATTCCAGCCGCCAGCCAGCCCTGGGCCGCTCCCAGCTCCCGCCAAAAAAAGTCACGTGACCAAGCCAACTACCTGTGTTTTGGAATCTAGGCCTATACATCGGCTCTTCACGTTTGCTCACTTACTTAGTAGCAAGCGTCGAGCTAACACTTACAACACACAGCAGTCCAAGAGTTCCAACCTGCTAGCACTTTGTTTATATTTTCGGCCTATTGAAGTGAACATGGAGTCTACCATCATCCCTACCGCAGCTGCCAACAGCATGGGGAGCAGTTCACCGCCATCATCCGACAGTAATGCTGCAGAGCATGCAGAAATCATGGACCTAAGCCACCCCTGGCCCCACCTAGAAACCTTCTATGGGCCTGTAATTACCAAGAAGATGTCTCTGGAAAAGGGCAGAATAATCTACAGGGGCATCATCGCTTGCAAAAACTGCAAGGCTAAATTAGCTTTTAATACGTACAGCGCGTACACCCTTAAGAGCCATTACCAGCACGTGAGTAAAGTCGAAGTGGTTAATTTTACCTAGTATAACTTTATAATCTAGCCTAATTTAAGATTATAAAGTTAGGCTATCGTTAATTTGATTGATAGCCTGTTAATGTTTTAACCTAAACTAATGTTATTAGGCTACCCTAATCCCATCAAAATGCCTCAAAGCATGTAGGCCTAGGCTAAGTCTAACTTCTATATAGGCTAGGCTATAATAGTATAGCCTAGGCCTAGGTCTATAATCATCAATCTCATCAAAATGCCTCAAAGCATGTAGGCTAAATATTGCATGTTCTAACTTCTATATAATTATAAGAACATAAGAACATAAGAAAATGGGAGTCTGCAGAAAGCCGATTGGCCTAAGCAAGGCAGATCCCTGTCCCACACAACCCCAATTACAAAGCCCAATTATAGGCTCAACACTCTAATACCCTGAGGATCATCTTACCAAAACGGTTAGAGATTAACGCAGGATTACGGGGGTCTGCAGAGCGCTGATTGGCCCAACCCTGCTGATCCCCCTTCACACCCAACCCTTCTCGTCCATATGCTTATCCAATTTTATCTTAAAGCTCCCTATCGTTTTTAATCCCACTATAGCACTTGGTAGTCCATTCCACCCATCTACAACTCTGTTACCAAACCAATATTTGCCTATATCTTTTCTTAAACGAAATTTATCTAATTTGAAACCATTGGTACGAGTTCTTTCGCTATCACTGAGCTTTAGAACATTTGTCATGTCCCCTTTGTTAATCCCACTAACCCACTTGAACACCTCTATCATATCCCCTCTAACTCTGCGTCTCTCTAACGAATGTAAGCCTAATTTCATCAACCTTTCTTTATACGGAAGATTTCTAATATTATGGATATTTTTTGTCATTCTACGTTGTACTCTCTCCAATGAATCTATGTCCATTCTGTAATAAGGACACCAAAATTGAACAGCATAATCCATATGGGGTCTCACTAATGACAAGTAAAGTTTTAAGATAACATCAGCAGTTCTGTTACTCACACTCCTTGAGATGAACCCGAGAATCCTGTTTGCCTTGTTTCGAACGCTTATACACTGTTGTCTAGGCTTCAAATCATTGCTAACAAACACACCTAGATCTTTCTCACAATTCGAGTTTTCTAATTCCACATTAGCTAGTTTATATTTAACATTTGTATGCATCTTCCCTATCTTTAATACCTTGCATTTGTCAATGTTAAACTTCATCTGCCAATTTACTGACCATTCGTGTAAGGTATCTAGATCCCTTTGTTGGCACCCTATATCTCTATCTGAATCAATTGTTCTCCCCATTTTGGTATCGTCTGCAAATTTACTTATCCTACTAGTTATACCTAAATCAAGGTCATTTATGTATATAACAAACAACAGAGGACCTAATACAGATCCCTGGGGGACACCACTTTTGACTGCTCCCCATTCTGACTTCGTACCATTTATGCTGACTCTCTGCTTCCTACCAATTAGCCATGACCTAATCCATCCCAACAACGCCCCACCTATTCCATGCGCCTCAACCTTTCTCATCAATCTCTCATGGGGGACTCTGTCGAAAGCTTTACTGAAATCTAAATATATTATATCATATGACTTGTCATTATCTACTGCTTCATATACCTCTGAGAAAAAACTAAGCAAATTAGTAAGGCAAGAACGTCCCTGAGTGAATCCATGCTGAGAAGAATTTATTAAATTAAATGTATCTATGTGGTTTCTAATTTTACTAGCAATAATTGACTCTAGTAGCTTTCCTATGATTGATGTAAGACTAATGGGACGGTAATTGGATGCTATTGATTTGTCACCTTTTTTGAAGATCGGAACTACGTTTGCAAGCTTCCAAGCTTCTGGAACTATACCTGTCTCCAATGACTTGTTAAATAAAAATGTTAATGGGTAACTTAACTCATCCCTACATTCTTTTAATACTCTAGCATATACCTCATCAGGACCAGGCGATTTATGAGGTTTCAGTCTGTCAATTTCCTTAAGCACATCATTTCTACTTATAGTAACCGTACTTAACCTATTTTCTATACTATCGCTATATACCTAACGGACTTCTGGAAACTGTGCCAAATTTTCATTCGTGAAAACGGAAAGAAATTGACTATTTAATGTACTGCACATTTCTAAATCATTTTCTGTCATTTTTCCTATCGAAGTTTTAAGGGGACCAATTACATCTCTAACCTTGGATTTATAATATAGGCTAGGCCTATAGGCTAATTACCATCAAAATACCTCAAAGCATGTAGGCTAAATAATATTGCATGTTCTAACTGCTATATATATAGGCTAGCCTAGGTCTAGGCTATAATCAGACAATCACTAATTCCATCAAAATGCCTCAAAGCATGTAGGCTAAATATTGCATGTTTTAACTTCTATATATAATATATAGCCTAGGCCTAGGTCTAGGCTATAATCAGTCAATAATTCCATCAAAATGCCTCAAAACATTTAGGCCTAGGCTAAATATTGCATGTCAGGAGTACATTAAAAAGCTGTATTAAATCAGGTATTAGACTAAATAACGATAATGAAAGTGTTTGGGTAGAGGTTAACGAAGGTAGTGAGACCATAGTTATTGGAGTTATGTATAGACCGCCGCCAAATACGAGTAGAAATGACGGAACGTCATTATGGGAGGAAATTAACTCCTTCAGACTCATATGACGCAGAGGTTGCCAGATTAGCAATAAGAAATAGAGTTCTCTCACTCTTATAATTACCTCTCCAAAATTCGTTTTCTGCCCACAACTTACTCAAAGACAACTGCATAGGTTGAAGTAACTAAACTAAAGGTTTCTAAATACCCCTGATGGTAACAAAGACTTTAAAGTATCCCCAATAGGCTCAAAATTGCGTCATATGTCTGAGAGGGTTAAAATGGCATCAAGGTTTAGCAATGTGTGCATTATGGGGGATTTTAATTTTCCGAATATAGATTGGCAGCATCAAATAGGAGACTCTGATTCTGAGGAGTTTATAGAGGTAGTACAAGATAGTTTTTTATTTCAATTCATAGATACGCCGACTAGAGGTAATAATATTCTCGATTTAGTTTTCAGTAACAATGAACATATGGTAAATAATGTAGAGATAGGGGACCACCTAGGAAATAGTGACCACAATTCTGTGTATTTTAATATACAATGGAAAGGTAATACCAGAGAGAATACAACATTAATCCTGACTTTAGAAAAGCCAATTATGGTGGGTTAAGAAGAGCCCTATTAGCCGACCCTATGGTCAAAAAATTAAGTCGATCCAGGTGTCCAAATGAGTGTACCCCTTCTCAGGCACCTGTCATCTTAAGTCAGGAAGAGACGTCAACCTTGGTAGATACATACGATAATTTTATCAAGTCAGTATTCAATGCACAAAATAAATACATCCCCAAAAGAAAATTTAGATCAACACAGAACCAATCCAAATGGATGAATAATAGACTATTAGATCTTCTAGGACAAAAGAGAGGAATATATAGAAAGATTAGGAAAGGCGAAATTCACCTACTTGCTTACTATCAGAATCTATCAAGACAGGTAAAAAAGGATATTAGGAAAGAAAAAAGAAATTATGAAATCAAGGTTGCCAATGACTCAAAAAATAATCCTAAAGCTTTTTACCAACTATATAAATCCAAGGTTAGAGATGTAATTGGTCCCCTTAAAACTTCGATAGGAGAAATGACAGAAAATGATTTAGAAATGTGCAGTACATTAAATAGTCAATTTCTTTCCGTTTTCACTAATGAAAATTTGGCACAGTTTCCAGAAGTCCGTAAGGTATATAGCGATAGTATAGAAAATAGGTTAAGTACGGTTACTATAAGTAGAAATGATGTGCTTAAGGAAATTGACAGAGTGAAACCTCATAAATCGCCTGGTCCTGATGAGGTATATGCTAGAGTATTAAAAGAATGTAGGGATGAGTTAAGTTACCCATTAACATTTTTATTTAACAAGTCATTGGAGACAGGTATAGTTCCAGAAGCTTGGAAGCTTGCAAACGTAGTTCCGATCTTCAAAAAAGGTGACAAATCAATAGCATCCAATTACCGTCCCATTAGTCTTACATCAATCATAGGAAAGCTACTAGAGTCAATTATTGCTAGTAAAATTAGAAACCACTTAGATACATTTAATTTAATAAATTCTTCTCAGCATGGATTCACTCAGGGACGTTCTTGCCTTACTAATTTGCTTAGTTTTTTCTCAGAGGTATATGAAGCAGTAGATAATGACAAGTCATATGATATAATATATTTAGATTTCAGTAAAGCTTTCGACAGAGTCCCCCATGAGAGATTGATGAGAAAGGTTGAGGCGCATGGAATAGGTGGGGCGTTGTTGGGATGGATTAGGTCATGGCTAATTGGTAGGAAGCAGAGAGTCAGCATAAATGGTACGAAGTCAGAATGGGGAGCAGTCAAAAGTGGTGTCCCCCAGGGATCTGTATTAGGTCCTCTGTTGTTTGTTATATACATAAATGACCTAGATTTAGGTATAACTAGTAGGATAAGTAAATTTGCAGACGATACCAAAATGGGGAGAACAATTGATTCAGATAGAGATATAGAGTGCCTCCAAAGGGATCTAGATACCTTACACGAATGGTCAGTAAATTGGCAGATGAAGTTTAACATTGACAAATGCAAGGTATTAAAGATAGGGAAGATGCATACAAATGTTAAATATAAACTAGCTAATGTGGAATTAGAAAACTCGAATTGTGAGAAAGATCTAGGTGTGTTTGTTAGCAATGATTTGAAGCCTAGACAACAGTGTATAAGCGTTCGAAACAAGGCAAACAGGATTCTCGGGTTCATCTCTAGGAGTGTGAGTAACAGAACTGCTGATGTTATCTTAAAACTTTACTTGTCATTAGTGAGACCCCATATGGATTATGCTGTTCAATTTTGGTGTCCTTATTACAGAATGGACATAGATTCATTGGAGAGAGTACAACGTAGAATGACAAAAATGATCCATAATATTAGAAATCTTCCGTATAAAGAAAGGTTGAAGAAATTAGGCTTACATTCGTTAGAGAGACGCAGAGTTAGAGGGGATATGATAGAGGTGTTCAAGTGGGTTAGTGGGATTAACAAAGGGAACATGACAAATGTACTAAAGCTCAGTGATAGCGAAAGAACTCGTACCAATGGTTTCAAATTAGATAAATTTCGTTTCAGAAAAGATATAGGCAAATATTGGTTTGGTAACAGAGTTGTAGATGGGTGGAATGGACTACCAGGTGCTATAGTGGGATTAAAAACGATAGGGAGCTTTAAGATAAAATTGGATAAGCATATGGACGAGAAGGGTTGGGTGTGAAGGGGGATCAGCAGGGTTGGGCCAATCAGCGCTCTGCAGACCCCCGTAATCCTGCGTTAATCTCTAACCGTTTTGGTAAGATGATCCTCAGGGTATTAGAGTGTTGAGCCTATAATTGGGCTTTGAAATTGGGGTTGTGTGGGACAGGGATCTGCCTTGCTTGGGCCAATCGGCTTTCTGCAGACTCCCATTTTCTTATGTTCTTATGTTCTTATGTTCTAACTTCTATGTATAGGCCTAGGCCTATAATCACACTCATTTTATTAGTGTCAAGTAGAAAGTGTTAATTTTGAAAGTATCATATAGGCCTAGACTAAATTTAGCCTACAATAAAATGTTATTAAATTTTGATCTGAAGCTAGGCCTTTATTCTGAGCATTAAAATTAATAGGCCTAGGCTACTTTCTATTAAATTACTTAATCTATCTAAAGTAGACCTATCTAGGCGTATATAGCCTATTGCCATTCCCAAAGGGGGGACCACGAATGAATCGCCTCCTTGCACCTCTGTGATCCGGCGTACCTCCTCCTGAATGGTGCGGAATTGCGAATACTGATTATTACTGAAGCACTCTCCATCTTAACAAGTTGCCCCAACGTTTTACTGCCCATGTGGACAAACTAAATGGCCTATGGTATATATATTAACCCTTTCACTGCGGGTGACGTTCTGGAATGTTTTGGCAATTTACAGCAATTTCCAGGCTTTAAAAGCCTGTATGTATATCCTTGAGGTCCATGGAAGTTGGGCAACATTATATTTAAGTAAATATATATATTTATTGACATTAGAGATTGAATTTATTGATTTACCCTTGATTCTGTAGTTTAAATTTAAAATTATAAAAAACAGTTTGCGTTTGCATATTTTAATTTGAGGACTAGAAATTTCACAAGGTTTGCACATTTGTGTTTGCTGAAGTTATGTTCTGGGTTTGCTGATTTGTGTTTGCTGACTTGACTTTTTGTTTGTGGTGCCCAGCTCTGGATATTGGACAGACCCATGAGCAAATTGGAGACGTTCCTGACGAAGAACATACTGGTGTGGGTGTTGGTAAGTACAATTTATATTTTATAATTGCTTGAAAATGTGATTGCAAGCATTTTATCACCTTACGAGCGGCTGGTGGAGTATATTTCACTGTGCCGCCCAGCGGGTTTTTTTTTTACTCTAAATGGGGTTGTTCCGTGCTCTTTTTCATGCATAAACAAGACCCAGAGCGTAATACAAGTATGTATCCTGAAAGTGCGTAAATTGAACTTTCCAATGACACCCAAACCATCCTTCTACGATCACTGGTTGTTTTTCAACGATCGTACAACACGAGTGCAAAAACCCTAAAATACGGTAATTTCTTATATAATTCCCTGTGTGGCGAGCGGTCTTGAGGTAATTTATGCTCCTAATCACCGCTCCGCTCTCTCTCAGAGCACATTACGTCCTCAAAATTGCACTCTACAAGAAATTTCCTTTGCATTTTATAGCGTATTATTTGCAGGCGTTCGGTAAATTTCTTACGGTAATACAAACAACGAAAGATTGAGTATTTGTGCTTGTCATTATATGATTGTGGGGAACAGATGTAGGCCTACCGTATATATTATGTTTTCATTATATGATACATATGTAAACAAATTATATTATCACGACTCTCTCTCTCTGCCTCACTCTCTTTGTTTGTACTCCTTTGTACTCTCTTTGTCTGATGTAGGCCAGGGCACGCCCCTAACTAATCTCTTCCCTCCCAGGGGAAATAACACCTAGCAGATGTTTTTGACCTCCCTTCTCTCTCTGTCTGTCTCTTCCTCTCTGGGTCTACCTATACTGCATGTGACATTGAAATTGCTTTAGAGTTTGATTGCAAGCATTTTATAGCGTATTATTTGCAGGCGTTAGGTAAATTTCTCACGATAACCAGGGTGTACGGTACATTTCTCACGATAATACAAGCAACAACGAAGTTTGGCGAAGATTGTGGTCTACAATATACCTTTTTATAATTGCATGTGACCTTGTAATTGCTTGAAAGTTTGATTGCAAGCATTTTATAGCGTATTATTTTCAGGCGTTCAATAAATTTGATAAATATATCAAAATAAGTCCTGTGGGACTATGAAATAGCTATTATTGGACAAGGAAAATATTTTGTTCATCCCTCCACTGGAACATCAACAACAATGTCAACAACGTATCGCCGTCGGCAATCGTAAGATTCAGAGTCGTAAAGATTCCAGGACGAGCTCAATAGAAAATGAATGAATGGAATGAATGAGTGTGCAGTACTGCCAATACGTATAGCGACTTCCGCTAGATCTAGAGACCTTTACTTCGATCTAACAGCAATGACTTACACTAGCGGTTTTGTTTTGAAATTTCAGAACAATTTCGAAGTGATATTATATGGATTTTGCCAATTCATATTTCTAGTGGTATTTATAATGTCTTACATCTAACAATATATGCTAGCGGATTTAACTTCAATTGGTAACCCTCCCGCTCGAGTCGGCTCCAAGAAAATCGATAATGGTGGCACTTTAGTAAACAGGTGATAAACAAAACCGCATGCGGATCGGTTTGGTGTATCGGTATTATGGTAAGTTGGCTACCTACTATTGTTTATACGATATAGTAAGTAATGATAAGTAAATTATTATATATTATATATAAAACAAAAACAAAATTCCTGCAAAGCAAGCGAAAGAGAGAGAGAGAGAGAGAGAGAGAGAGAGAGAGAATGCAGAAACTGAACTGAAGAAAGAGTGAAAAAAATATAATAATACAGAAATATTACAAGCAAATACATGAAATAGAGGGATTAGTTAGAGAAAATAATAATGAGAAATACATAATACGGATGAGGAAGAGGGAAAGCGAGCGAGAAAGAGAGAGAGAGAGAGAAAGAGAGAGACAGGAGGAGTGAGAGAGATTAGAGAAAATAGAGAGATTGCAAGCATTTTATAGCGTATTATTTGCAGGCGTTCAGTAAATTTCTTACGGTAATACAAACAATGAAAGATTGAATATTTGTGCTTGGCATTATATGATTGTGGGGAACAGATGTAGGCCTACCGTAAATATATTTTTTTCATATATATGATACATATGTAACATTGTTATATTATCACGACACTCTCTCTCTCTCTCTCTTGTCTCTTCCTCTCTGGGTCTACCTATAGCCTACATTTATAATTGCATGTGACCTTGAAATTGATTGAGAGTTTGATTGCAAGCATTTTATAGCGTATTATTTGCAGGCGTTCAGTAAATTTCTTATGGTAATACAAACAACCAAACAACGAAAGATTGAATATTTGTGCTGCACATCCCTCATACGAAATACCATTCCCACCGTATAGAGAGAATACAGAAACTGAACTGAAGAAAGAGTGAAAAAGATATAATAATACAGAAATATTACAAGCAAATAAATGATATAGAGGGATTAGTTAGAGAAAATAATGAGAAATACATATACGGATGAGGAAGAGAGAAAGGGAGCACAAGAGAGGGAAAGCGAGCGAGCCAGAGAGACAGACAGACAGGAGGAGTGAGAGAGATTAGAGAAAATAATAATGATAATTACATATACGGATGAGGAAGAGAGAGAGAGACAGAGCGCCCGAGAGAGGGAAAGCGAGGGAGCCAGAGAGAGAGAGAGAGAGAGAGAGAGAGAGAATACAGAAATAAGGAGAAATAAGAGAAAAATAAGACCGATTACCAAAGGAATAGTAGACGCGCGAGAGGCCGAAGTCAGGCCAAAGCGAAGGCAACCGAACGCGCCCGGGAAATAGACCAAAAAGTACCTCCTCTTCCCACCCTCCACACTCATTCATAACATCCATTCATAGACTTATATGGGGAGACGAAGAGTTGCTCTTTCGAAAAATTATCGTTTCGTTCGCATTGGAGCCATAGTAACGGCGCTAGGGCGAATGAAATTGAGCGAATATTTCGGGATTATGCCCGCTGAGCGGTACAGTGTAAAATACCTTACCACCAGCTAAATAAGGGTTAAACGGGACGGTATTAGGTTTATGGTCAGAATTAATATCATTGCTCTTGTAATTATTGTTATATGGTGTATCACTGACTCGGGGGGGGGGGGGGGGGGGGGGGGTGTTACCTGCATCGTTCCGTTGTGCAGACCCGCACCCACGAATCAGCGATAGCCTACGGTCAGCCATCTCAGCTGCCTCCTAAAGAGTTTTCGGGTTTTTTTCTTTAAGATTCAACGTCAGATCGCCGCCCGTACACTTGAAAAATTGTTCTAGAAGCATCAGCTGTTTCAACTCCTCAAACGTCGATGCCTTCTCAGAATGCAGCCAGTTTCTAAATGCATCGGACAGATCCCGGGCATACTCAAGAAAGGTGCACTCACGACCCTTCGTTACACCCCAGAACTTCAATCTGTACGTCTCTGGTTGTAACTCATATGCCCGCAGGACAGCCTCCTTCAATACCTCATAATCGATATCACGACTCCAAGGGCAACGCATCATACGCCTTGAGTCCTTTGCCAACCAACCTAGAGGAAACAAGGGCTGCCCACTTAACCTCGGGCCATTGGTGCTCCCGGCACTTCTTCTCAAAACGCATAAAAAATTCGGTGACACCCAACTCATCAAATACAGGGACCAACTTGAGCAGGTGCGATAAAGACTGATCAAGACCTCGATTCCCAGAACCGAGACGCTGCCCAGTCGACTCCACCCGAGACTTCTCAAGATCTATGTCTGCACAATACTTCGTAGCCTCAACCTGAAGCTCAGCCTCACGTATGGCCTTTTTCTCCTCAACCCGAAGCTCAGCCTCACGTATGGCCTTTCTCTCCTGAATCTTAGCCATCTCAAGCTGGAAGAGCATATCTGCAGTCAAACCTTGAGGAGGAGATGCAACAATTGGAGACTCACCCAAGTGCAAACCACGCTGCCAGTGACTATCGGCCTGCGGGAACGTACCCGGCTCCGGAGCCCGAGGGGGCGCCATGGTAGGAGTCGAGTGGAATTGGGGCTGGGCCGAAGGTGCCCCAGTCCCACTCAACCCGAAGCCCCACGCACCCCGCCGAGCACCCAGGCCACCAGGTCACCTCTCGACATGCTGCTAGTGCCCACATGCCCCATGACCATGGCCAAACACTGGAGACCATACCGATCAATCCCCGACACCCGGTCAACAGTAATAGGCATCTCCAGAAACTTCTTTGCATCCTCCTCACTAGTTATAACTCTAATGCCTTCTAACAAACCCCGCTGCTGCACCTCCGAGCCTGCTTCCCGTACTGTGTCCTCACTGTACACTGATCCGTCGTCCGACATATTGTCCACCAAAAATTCTCAACGTTTATAAAAAAAAAGGAAGTACCTAAACTCTCATGTAGCACTATTCACTCAAAAATGCTTGAAGACTCTTAAGTGTTATACTACTTGCCAAAAAAAAATCTGTTTCCACTATATTCCTTTAAACAAAAAACAAATGACCACAACACTCCTGCAATATTTTTCTAAGTTCACAAAATCCTAAGCAAGGTCGCCATTTGTTACGACCGGGACTCGTATAAAACAAGGGCTCTTAATCATTGGACTAGAAAGGCACACAGCCACAACGGTAACACTAGATCCAACCCTCGAACTTATAATGCCGGCGCACAAAAACACCTATACCCTCCAGAGTTAAATCTGCGATAGCGAGGTATCCTATAACTCGGTATAAATGCACTACTACTACAGGCTGATGATCTCTGATACGGCCTGATCACAACAACATACAATTACGTTAATAATGTATACAAGGAAAAGATAGATCTTATTTAAATCACTGCAATGATTTAATGCAAACAAGAAGAAGGTATAATTAAAGTTACTCTAAACAATAATAAACTGTCACTCCTATAGTAAAGAAAGTGAATGAAAGTCCTGAAGCATCGAGCAGGAATCTTCTGAAGAAAGTCTGATGCTGCTTAAGATGATCGAATCGGATTTTGAACTGTTATATAAAGCAGGAACAGGATATGACAAGTGTATGGACATACAGTGTTAACTGGCATGGGAATAACGATAAATGCACAATAGTATTAGCTCCAACAACAAAAGAAGTACTTCGTCAGGCAACTCAAAAAGCCTGCTCGGGTTATGCAACTCAACAACAACCAAGGCTTACAATCAACATGAATAAAAATGCTGCATACATAACATAAGAGTTTATAAGCCTACTCGGGTGTCTGCTAGGCGAATAAAGTCTAGCTGGGATGTAGTAGGCTAGGAAACAATGGCTGAGCAAGCGGCTCGTAGCCTAGCGAGGTCCTTAAGACTGTACGGCCTAATTACGTTAAATGACGGGGTGCTCTCTTGAGAGATCCAGATCGCTAGTATCTGGTTCTCTCCTGGCGACCCTCTCAAAGTCAAAGCAAAACGAGTTAGCACAGTGTTGGGTGGCAGAGGCAAAAGCCCTCACTCGCAACACAGCGCTAAACTCACAAGGTACACAGTCAGAAAGACAACCTAGGCTTCCCATGTATCCGTTGCGATTGTACAGGTTCAACAAAACCTGGTACACATCGGAAATCACAACAACAATAGCCTCACCCCTGTCTAGCATTAAATAGCCCAGCAGACAACCAAGCAAAAGGTAGGGAGACACCGCGAGTGTGTCGAACCGCTAAGACAAAATGTTAACCCCTCCAAAATGTCTAACTAAACATGGAATATCTGAGAGCTTCAGCATATAATACGATGGCCGATGTATGAAATCGTGCAGAACCAAAGGGGAGTTATGATGTTAAATAGATTGGAAGAATGAGAGGTAAGAAGTTGAGAGAGAGAGAAAGTGTTCTATAGGTAGAAGTCGGGGACAGGTGGTAAGGGAGGTGTGAAGGGTATGCTGGTCAGGCAAGCTCTGAAGAGAGTAGCTCCTCGGGACCCCCAGGATCACACAAAGGCAATTGTAGTCAACCAATCACAGGCCGCTACATCACCAGGCAGCAGGCCTGCAGAAGGCGCCAGGAACCACCAGCCAATCAAAACCGAGAGAAAGACCACGCGGGTGAGGGACTCCTCCGGGAGGGAGGAAGGAGGAGGGAAAGCAACACTCACTACCCCCACGCTGGTCGCTCGCTATTCCTCTCAACTCTACACACCAATGCATCTTATATTCAACTCATGATTTAAAATATAATGCATTGTCACAGGCGAAAATAAAGACCACTTCTATACTGCCTGTGACATGACGATTCACAAGAAAGAAAGTACAACATTGTAGATAGACTGTAGCCCATTTCACTGCCCTGGCGAGCGCTAGTGGCTACCGGGAGGCGATTCTGCCAACGCTGGCAGGCGTCACCCTATGTCTTTGTTTGTTTGGGATATGTATACACTTATACAAGTATATATATAATATCTTTATATTTTTCATTATGTAAATATTTTTGCTTTCAGATTCTTCTCAATTTTAAATTCCTTTTACATAATGGGTTTACAAACTTCGAAAATCTTACAAAGAAAATCACAAAGTAAGAAAATGTATTCTTAAATACTATACTTACTTTCTATTATATTTGTTTGGGAGTAATTTCAGTGGTAAAAATTATATCTCTTATTTTTAAGGGGGGCGTGTTATGTACTCCAATTTATCGAACTATTTTTCGTTGAATTACTTAGGTACAAGGGTACATATATATATTATATCTCATTCTAATAGCCGTAATATAACATCTCATATTATTAAACATGGGATTTCTTGTACATGACTGTAGACAGTCAGTTAGGCGCCTGGTTTCTGCCTGTGATCCAAAACAGATCATGGGATTAGCATACATCATGTATGTAGTCAGCATACTTCGGACGGCCCACATCACTTGGCAGGGCGTTTGTAATATGGCATGGATACAGTGTGACCGGACTGTGGAAATTTACCTAGGGCGTGTTACATTTGGAAACCACACCCTAATACGTCATTTGGACAGGTACCAGGATTGGTTGAGATGTACACGTAGAATGGTAATGAGTGGTTTTAAGTCATACAGAGGGCGTAACCCGATAGCATATAAACATAATCTACAGAGCTGGAGAGCAGGAAAGATGGAACCCTCAGCTCGCACAATTAGGGGTTAGAGGTCAGCCCTGCGTGTGATAAACAGAGCTATCATACTTGGATTAATTTTACTATTACAAATACTATATATATTAGTGCACTTCTGAATAAGTCTTCAGATATAATTTATTAAACTATTGTGATTTATTCTCAAGTTTCAGTTACCTGATTCTAATTATTACATTGAGTTATTTGATTATTCCCAGTAATATCTATTGGGGGGTGGCAGTAAAAAGGGGGTCTAGCAAGATCTAGCAACCCTAATTCACACTTCCATACATGTGTGTGTGTGTGTGTGTGTGTGTGTGTCACTCTATGTGTTGAATGTGATATATCTATAAATATTTTATATCCACTGTTTGATTTAATGTCATAAGATTTTATTTGCAAAGGCTTAATGCATACTCTCACAATAGTGCCATTATCCATCAATAAGCTCCAGTATTAACATATATAATCTATCTTTCAAATATACCTTTTGAATCTGTTCATAGTATAGTATACATATGCCATAGAATAATGTTATCAGAGTGGGACCATTGGAATATATTTGTCCGGGTAAACACCAGTCAAATTTTGCCTAATTCAATATTTTATCTAGGATGAAACCAGTTGATATATTATATAGTTGTAATCCTAAATACAAACAATATTTCATAGTGTTGGATGAAGCTTGTATTAGAAACATGGCAACATTTTGGACAATTGTGCGCACGTTTGTAGGGTTTTGTTTTGATATGGTGATATTTTTAGAGCATATGTTCACCAATATCAAATAACACAATCACCAGCGATATTGTAAGTAAACATTAGTGTTGTTTTTTGTCAATACTGTTATAAGGATGCGCACGTGTGAGCATACCGATTTTTTTTTTTATCTGCGCATATTATTTGTGGTAAAAGTCGGCATCTAAATCAAGTCAATTTTAAAAGAGAATAGAGGAAAAAATAACATATGCCAAGTAGCAGGAGGGTAGAAAGTAATAAATATTGTTTGATAACAGAAGAAAAGGGTATTTTATACGAGGAATAACGACAAGGAATACATTAGAAACAATGCAGACACATTAAGAACGTAGATAACATAAATATGTGAGGAAAGTTAATCAATTGAAAACAAATTTGTGAGGCGGCTCCATGTAAAGTCACACTCAATAGTTGTGCTACTCCAACAACCGAACGATGTTGTAATATATTAATATATTATTTTCCTCGATAACATTGTATAATTATACATTTTAGATATAAGGCATACATGTCTCGAGTCACACACAGTGTCTGATGGATGGTGGAGGGGGAAAAAGGTAGTGGAGGGAGAGTTAGAAAATTAACGGAGGAAAGGGAGGGAAATAAAAGTGGGGAGGTGGGGGTGATAGAGGGAGGGTTAAGAGAGCAGGTGGTTGTATGTAGATATACCAATTAGTGCTATGTCAGCCAATAACCCGCCGCTGGTGCGTTTTTTATACATATGTAATACAGTGCTTCAAGTGTGGCTTGCCACAATAATTACTATCTTATTTACCAGAATGCTTTCGACGAAGTCCCCCATAAACGTCTCTTAGTAAATCTAAAATATCATGGTATTAAGAGTTGCGTACTTCAGTGGATATAAACATGGGATTCTGAGCGCATGTGAAGAGTAGTTATGAATGGTGAAGTTTTGGAATAGACAAATGTCACTAGCGGCGTGCCCCAGGGATCAGTACATGGACCTATGCTTTTCTTGATTCATATAATTGATATTGATGGTCTTTCATATACAATTTCAAAATTTACTGATGACTCCAAAATTACAAACATAGTGTCTACCTTGCAGGTTCAACAGATCGAATATAATTTGGATAAATTATCAAACTGGCCCCAAACTTGGCAAATTAGTTTCAATACCAAAACATGTAAAGGGTAAATATATAGGAGAAGCAACAATATACAGTAGGTAACAAATTTGTAATGGTAGTTTTGGGTTCCTATCATCGTATGCTTCATTGCTATATAATTTTTATCCCCGGGAAAAAAAAAAAAAAATCTTTGGATTTTTCATTTTGCCATTGTTTGTTTTTTCCATTAACCTAACCAAAAAACCTAACCTAACCTAACCTAAATGTATTTGGGGGCTATTAGGTTGGGTTAGGTTAGGTTTTCTGGTTAGGTTAATGACAAAAAAAAAAAAAAAAAATCCTGAAAAAAAAATGAAAAATCCCAATTTTGTTTTTGTTTCTTGAAGATAAAAATTATATAGCAATGAAGCATAATGATGATAGGAACCCAAAACTACCATTATTAATGTGTTTCCTATATTGTTGCGTCTCCTATATATTGACCATGTGAAGTGCTACAATTATAGGATACAATATAAAAAAAGAACAACTCTATAAATGGTATTTATATCAAAAGCACTGATAAAGAAACTGACTACCGGTAACAATACCGAACAATTTAATATTTGGCCAAAAAAAATTCATTGGTAGATCCTTCAAATATAATTCTGAAGACGATATTCTCACCTTATGCAATTCATAGGTTCGCCCACATTTTGAGTTGTACGTACATTATTGGTGTCCATATTATCAAAAGGACATCGATAAATTGGAGATAATACAGAGGAGAGTTTCTAAAATTATCCCTAGACATAGAAATAATCCATACAATGCACGTCTAAAAGAGTTTAGTCTTTCTAGTTTAACAAAACGCAGGCTGAGAGAGGATTTGATTCAAGTAATTAAATGTATTCAAGGCTTTGACAATATGGATGTCAACAAACACTTCACAACTGACCAATCGAATTACACTAGCCATAGACTACAGTAGATCTGGACTTGACACGAAAATGGAACTTTGCAGTAAGGGACCCAAAATAGGAAAACGAAGCCCCAAGTTTGAACCTCGAAACTGCAAAAATTTGATTTTTTCGCAGTTTCGAGGTTCGAACTTGGGGATTCGTTCTCCGATTTTAGGTCGCTTACTGCAAAGTTCCATTGTCGTGCCATATCCAGGTCTACTGTCATCTATACACTAGCATAAATGGCTGCAACATCATTGGAAAGCCTTTTCACTCACTGAGGAAAAACATTTATTTTTCAATCGAGATATAAACTTATGGAATGGACTGCCGAGAAATGTTATTGAATGTTGTACAGGTCAATCGTTCAAACACTGACTTGATTAACTCCTTCAGACATATATGACGCTACCGCGTCATGTGGCCGAGTGCGCCAAAAACTCATATGACGCTAGTGCGTCATATGGACTTATCTTCATGGCTCTCTAATAAGTTATATGACGCTCTAGCGTCATATGGAACTCAGTAAGTCTGATAAGTTACCTTACGATAAAACCGTTGGTGGCAACCTCAGCCACCTCCGATAATTCTAACGGCCGCAGTGTTGTTGTGAGTGTAGTGCGAGGCGGTGGCAAGGATACCGGGCTCCCGCCTCCGTAGACTTACTGGAACATAATAATATTATGTCTGAAGGAGTTAATATATCGCTCTTAACCCCCCAATTAACTGATTTTACAAATAAATATTGAACCTGTATATTAGATACAGGCATCCTCGTAAAGATCAATAAATCTGTTGGTGTTGCTTTTCCTTTGGACTTCTGTATGTATTATTATTATTATTGTTATAGGAGATGCCGAAGTCTCCAACCAGGGTGCAGAAACACCATCAAGATGAATCCACACAAAACACCCGGAGGCACTGGAGACAGCCTACGGCAACTTAGGAAAAAATAAAAACATATACTGTATACTGTATATACATATACATTATATTAAACACAGTTAACATATTATGCAGTAGAGGATATCAAGTATAAATATAATACAATAAAATAGAATAAAATAAGTTTAAAAATTAGAATTAATGCTGCAAATAAGCATCACCTCTAGACTTAAAAATAGAGATATGAGCTGAATCGACTAGCTCATTTGGCAACTTATTCCACAAGTCAACCATGGCTGAGGAAGACTGAAGAAAAAGAGCAAAGGAAAAATGTAGAAAAGACTAGATCTGTATATGTATGTGTGTGTGTGTGGGGGGGGGGGGGGGAGCTATCTTTCTCCTTTCATACAGTTCTTTACAGTTTCAGGTGATACTTGAGAAATTCCATTGTTTCATCCCATCAACTCAATTAGGATGTAAATTAATACCGAATGGAAAAGTTAATTAGTTTTCCGACAATTAGAATTCTCTCTCTCTCTCTCTCTCTCTCCCTCTCTCTCTCTCTCTTAGCTTCATGGAAGGACACAGTATAATTTAATACATTATTCTAAACCTAGTATATACTGTATACTACCATTCTCTTATCACCATTACGAATATTCCCATATGTGTTATAACATCCTCCAGACGGTGTTATTCAACTCATTAATGATCTGTCAGAGCAGGGTGAGTAATGTTTGTCTATTCTTCATCATGTTGAGTCTCATTAGTTTTAAGATTTTAAGTCGTTCAACCAATTAGTTTGGTGATCTTTTCACCTTCCACCCCATTTCTTTGTCAATATTAAGACCTTTCGTACATTTTAGGTTTCAAATGTTTTCCTGGCGATCGATAGAGAGCCTGTAACATAATGGTAACCGGCCTCCGACCGGCACATGTATTAATATATATTGAAGAGGGGGCTTGAGGTGTTTTTTTAAGCTCGATGGAGGTCTAGGGAGGAAATACAAAAATTATGCAAATATAAATAAATACGCCAATATATAAGCCCATCCCCCGTTAATGGTGGTTATTGTTTGTCCTTCTCAATATATAAGCCCATCCCCCGTTAATGGTGGTTATTGTTCGTCCTTCTCAATATACAAGCCCATCCCCCGTTAATGGTGGTTATTGTTCGTCCTTCTCAATATATAAGCCCATCCCCCGTTAATGGTGGTTATTGTTCATCCTTCTCAATATATAAGCCCATCCCCCGTTAATGGTGGTTATTGTTCGTCCTTCTCAATATATAAGCCCATCCCCCGTTAATGGTGGTTATTGTTCGTCCTTCTCAATATATAAGCCCATCCCCCGTTAATGGTGGTTATTGTTCGTTCTTCTCAATATATAAGCCCATCCCCCGTTAATGGTGGTTATTGTTCGTCCTTCTCAATATATAAGCCCATCCCCGTTAATGGTGGTTATTGTTCGTCCTTCTCAATATATAAGCCCATCCCCCGTTAATGGTGGTTATTGTTCGTCCTTCTCAATATATAAGTCCATTCCCCGTTAATGGTGGTTATTGTTCGTCCTTCTCAATATATAAGCCCATCCCCCGTTAATGGTGGTTATTGTTCGTCCTTCTCAATATATAAGCCCATCCCCCGTTAATGGTGGTTATTGTTCGTCCTTCTCAATATATAAGACCATCCCCCGTTAATGGTGGTTATTGTTCTTCCTTCTCAATATATAAGCCCATCCCCCATTAATGGTGGTTATTGTTCGTCCTTCTCAATATATAAGCCCATCCCCCGTTAATGGTGGTTATTGTTCGTCCTTCTCAATATATAAGCCCATCCCCCGTTAATGGTGGTTATTGTTCGTCCTTCTCAATATAATTATAAGCCCATCCCCCGTTAATGGTGGTTGTTGTTCGTCCTTCTCAATATATAAGCCCATCCCCCGTTAATGGTGGTTATTGTTCGTCCTTCTCAATATATAAGCCCATCCCCCGTTAATGGTGGTTATTGTTCGTCCTTCTCAATATATAAGCCCATCCCCCGTTAATGGTGGTTATTGTTCGTCCTTCTCAATATATAAGCCCATCCCCCGTTAATGGTGGTTATTGTTCGTCCTTCTCAATATATAAGTCCATTCCCCGTTAATGGTGGTTATTGTTCGTCCTTCTCAATATATAAGCCCATCCCCCGTTAATGGTGGTTATTGTTCGTCCTTCTCAATATATAAGCCCATCCCCCGTTAATGGTGGTTATTGTTCGTCCTTCTCAATATATAAGACCATCCCCCGTTAATGGTAGTTATTGTTCTTCCTTCTCAATATATAAGCCCATCCCCCATTAATGGTGGTTATTGTTCGTCCTTCTCAATATATAAGCCCATCCCCCGTTAATGGTGGTTATTGTTCGTCCTTCTCAATATATAAGCCCATCCCCCGTTAATGGTGGTTATTGTTCGTCCTTCTCAATATAATTATAAGCCCATCCCCCGTTAATGGTGGTTGTTGTTCGTCCTTCTCAATATATAAGCCCATCCCCCGTTAATGGTGGTTATTGTTCGTCCTTCTCAATATATAAGCCCATCCCCCGTTAATTGTGGTTATTGTTCGTCCTTCTCAATATATAAGCCCATCCCCCGTTAATGGTGGTTATTGTTCGTCCTTCTCAATATATAAGCCCATCCCCCGTTAATGGTGGTTATTGTTCGTCCTTCTCAATATATAAGCCCATCCCCCGTTAATGGTGGTTATTGTTCGTCCTTCTCAATATATAAGCCCATCCCCCGTTAACCCTTTACCGGGCGAGGAACCATATATGGTAACTTAAATGGGCGTCCAAAAGGGCGCTCCCAAGCCGCCCGGTGTGTGTCTGCCACCACGTCATCATGCCTCAGCCAATCACCGATGATCAGGCTACTCACGTGGGTATGGTGTAAGAGCTGATGCCATCTCAGTATTGGTTGAGATCAACTCGAAGTTCAGTTGCAGGCCAGACATGAAGAAAGTAGGATCTCAGCGATTTTTCTCTTGACGCCCTCGACCCTAGCTCATCACGTAATATCGGTAAGTTGATAATAATCTGATATTATGCAGTTGAATAGTTGTACTATAACCTGATATAGTTGTCATTTACGTGGAACATACGGAAATTGGTGAAATTTGTTTGCGAAAAAGTGAATGATCAAATATGGACATGCGCCCGGTAACGGGTAAAGCCCAAGTGATCATATATGGACTTACGCCCGGTAGCCTATAGAATTGAAATTACTAAATATGATCATTTCGCCCGGTAAGGGGTTGTACTCCCAAGTTACATAAAACCATATAACTTTGATGATAGTTACCCAAACCAGCATGGCACATGGCCACAACTTGGGTAGGGATTGTAGAATGTTCAACATTGAAATAAATGACCGAATTCTATTATTTCCTCATAAGTGTACAGTGAAATAAATATGAGTTTGGTAAGTTTAGTGAGTTCACAAATATTTTAGTGAGTTCACATATATTTTTGATATTGTGAAGCATATACTGAAGTTTTTTTGAGATATGAGTACTGTCACATAAAGAAATACCAATTTTCATGGGGATCCTATGCCCAAAATTTGCTGAAATTCATTGGTCAGGGGGAACCTCTGCCCAAATTTTGCTGGAATTCATTGTCCATGGGGAACCTATGCCAAAATGTTGCTGGAATTCTGTGTTCATGGGGAAGCTATGCCCAAATGTTGCTGGAATTACTTGTTCAGGGGGAACCTATGCCCAATTTGTTTTTTGGAATTAATTATTCATGGGGTACCAGACAGTGTCTGGGTTGTGAAAAGTACCTAAACTAAAATATTCATATATAATCTATTTATATACTTATTAAAATAAAACGCTTATTTTTGGGTAATATTATGATATAACTGTTATTCTGTGTATTTTGTTTACCTTAAATTTACATTTACAATATAGCATAATTCAAGATTATTTTTACCCTAGACCGGCGCTTGACCATAATGATCACTTCGTCAACCTCGATTTGCTAATTCAATATGCAAAAATGTGAAAAAAAATCATAAGCAAAAATACCTTAGAATTAGGTCTACTTTCATAGTCTAGGGTCAAAAAATGAAATTTCTAAGTATTTCTATGAGTGCCCGGTAAAGGGTTAATTGTGGTTATTGTTTGTCCTTCTCAATATATAAGCCCATCCCCCGTTAATGGTGGTTATTGTTCGTCCTTCTCAATATATAAGCCCATCCCCCGTTAATGGTGGTTATTGTTCGTCCTTCTCAATATACAAGCCCATCCCCCGTTAATGGTGGTTATTGTTCGTCCTTCTCAATATATAAGCCCATCCCCCGTTAATGGTGGTTATTGTTCGTCCTTCTCAATATATAAGCCCATCCCCCGTTAATGGTGGTTATTGTTCGTCCTTCTCAATATATAAATAAGCCCATCCCCCATTAATGGTGGTTATTGTTCGTCCTTCTCAATATATAAGCCCATCCCCCGTTAATGGTGGTTATTGTTCGTACTTCTCAATATATAAGCCCATCCCCCATTAATGGTGGTTATTGTTCGTCCTTCTCAATATATAAGCCCATCCCCCGTTAATGGTAGTTATTGTTCGTTCTTCTCAATATATAAGCCCATCCCCCGTTAATGGTGGTTATTGTTCGTCCTTCTCAATATATAAGCCCATCCCCCGTTTATGGTGGTTATTGTTCGTCCTTCTCAATATATAAGCCCATCCCCTGTTAATGGTGGTGTTACGATCCAGGTTCTCAAAGACACAGGGCTCTTCAACATTGGACTAGATAATGGCAAAATGCAACAACGGTAACACTAGATCCAACTCCTGTGTTACACACTGGAAAACAAAACACCATTACCGCCCTGAGTCGTGCCTGGACAACGAGGTATCCTATGACTCGGTAACTGGTGCACACACTAAGCTGACGCTCGATGAAACAGCCTATTCTCAAACGGTAAAAGATTACTCGATTATGTTACACAAAGAAAAGATAGTTAACGTGATTAATTAACGTTACGGTAGATACTCAAATAACTGGCACTCCTGTATTAAAGAAAGTGCAATGCTAGTCCTGCAACATCAACTGGAAACTTCTGAAATAAGTCTGATGCTGGGAAGATGTTCGTAAAGAATCTTGAACAATTATAATGCAGAATACGGGTCACAATAAATGCTAGGAGATATAGTAATAATAGGCAGGCGAATAATAAAGACTGCGCAAAGGTAGTAATGCTCGACAACTAAAGAAATGCTTCGTGACACAACGCAACAGCCTACTAGGGTTGTGCAACTCAACAACAACCTCGGCTCAAAAGTGCAGTGAATAATAATGCTGCATACATATAATAATGGGGCTTATCTCTAACCAGTGTCTGCTCAGTTAATAAAGTCTAGCTGGGGTATCAAGGCAGAGCAACAATGGGCGAGCATGCAGCTCGTAGCCTAACGTTGTCCGAAGGTGGTATAATGAAGATTACGTTATTTGACGGGGATGCTCTCTTGATAAATCTAGGTCTCTAGTACCTAGCTCTATCCTGGCGATCCCTCAGAAGTCAACACAAAGAGGCAGCACTATGTTGTGAGGGATAGGCTATGGCCCTCTCACACCACAGCGCTGTGCTCGCAAAGTAAACCCACCCGAAGACAACTTAGGCTCCCACAGTACCTGTCGATGTCGTGCAGGGCTTAGCTAACACTGCACACATCGGAGACAATGACACAGTAACCTTACCCCCCAGTCTAGCTTTAGATAACCAAGAAGAATCACTCAACACCTTGCCAGGGAGACATATACCGGTCTACAACCTTCCCGAGAGAGGACACATACGGAAAAGTCCGTCTCTCAAAACCTCAATAAAGCATAATACCTCCTTAACCTAATACATGGAAATATCTGAGAGCTTCGCGTACAATACGACAGGTCGACGGTGAACGTCTATGCTGAAACCAGAAGGGATGTTGAGTTTAATAAAGATTAGAGAATGAGAAAGGAGAAGTCGAGAGAGAGAAATAGTATGCAAAGTGGCGAGTATGGGGGACAGAATTGCAAAGGATGTAGGCGATACGCGTGTCAGGCAAGCTCTGAGCTGGTAAAGAACACAAGGCCGCGACGGGAAGGGACTAGTTGACCACCCGGCCGCCAACGCCGTCAGCGTCCAAGCGAGCCGCGTCATAGCTCACCCCGCTGCCAGGTGTACTCCCTCACCCTCTCTCGCTCGCCTCCCACACAAGCAACATTTATATTATAGCGAATATAAAATATAAGGCGCGGTCACAGACCAAAACAAAGACCATTTCTAGACTGTCTGTGGCAACACGACACTAATTAAATAAAGCAGATCATTCTAGGACAACTGTAGCCCATCCCCCCATCCTGGCGAGCGCTAGCGAGCTGCAATGCCCCACGCAACCATTCTGCTAACGCCGGGAGGCGTCACACCCCCCCCCAAGATATGGGACACTCAACCATGAGCCCATATCTGAACAGGCAGAATGTCGCTAGAATCTGCCACTCCTAACCACTCTGCCACTCATGGAATGCAAGCTCAGTCTCCTCAAAAAAAATACAAAATTTTTATATAAAAAAATCTTATCACCCTTCCCAAATATACTACATTAATTCATAACATTGTGCTCCCAGAGCGAGCTTTAAGAAGCACAGCCTACTGAGGGAAAATCATCTGCACTCAGTACTCAGCTACAATATTATCTTAAAATTAATTATTAAAAAGAAAGAGTTTTTATTTAATTTTTCATATTTTATTTTAATGTTGTTTTTGGCGGCTACTATAGATGTAGCCTAATTTTCTTCTAATCAAAGCCAACAACTCCTGCCCTGCGACCCTACGCTGATGCTACACATGCGAGCCAACAAGCACCAGCGCAAAAATACACCGCGAGCCAAGACAGGAGGCTATACCAACATACTGTGGTAGCCTACCCCGGATCCTCCACCCGCGACAAACAGTCCGCAATCACATTCTCACAACCGGCAATATGGCGAATGTCTAAATTGTACTTATGCAACATAAGCGACCATCTGGTCAGCCTCATATTCCGGTTGTGGAATTGATTGAGGAATTTAAGCGGGTGGCAGTCGGTATACACTACCACGACTGGCCCATAGGCAGGAACATAGACCTCAAAGTGTCTGAGCGCTAACACGATTGCCAGCAGTTCCTTTTCAACAACCGAATAGTTTTTCTGTGCTGAATTAAATTTCTTTGAAAAGAAACTGACTGGATGCTCAAGACCTTCCTCGTCTGTCTGCAAAAGTACGGCACCAGCCCCTACTCCGCTGGCATCAGTCGCCAACTGAAATGGTCGTTCAAATTCCGGGGCCCTGAGGATAGGGCGAGTGCATAAAAGGTGTTTAACTACTCGAAACGCCTGCTCACACCCAGGTGCCCAGCGGAACTTTTTATCTTTGGCTAGTAGATCTGTCAAAGGAGCTAACACAGTAGAATAGCCTCTTATAAAGCGGCGGTAATACCCAATCATGCCCAAAAATCTCATGATCTGCCGCTTGGTGGTCGGCCTGGGGAACAAGTCGATAGCCTGTATCTTCTGTTGGGGCGGGCTCACCTGCCCTAACCCAACCACAAACCCCAGATACTGCACCGTGGCTTGCACAAAGTCACACTTGCCCAGATTAACCAGCAAGCCTGCTTTACTAAGTTGACTAAATAAGGCTTCTATGTGCTCACAGTGACTTTGGAAATCGTTGTCATAAATGATCACGTCATCAAGGTAGACAGTACAGTTTGGGATGTCTGCTACGATGTCGTTCATTAAGCTCTGGAAAGTGGCCGGTGCATTTTTCAGACCATATGGCATCACGTTGCAACGGTAAGTACTGCCATCCACCACAAACCCGCACACCTCTTTAGACAGTGGTACTTGCCAGTAGCCTTTGACGAGGTCTACCTTGGTCAAGTACCTTGCTTTCCCGATCTTATCCACACTGTCATCCACCCGGGGAAGAGGATATGCATTGGTGGGGGTCAACCCGTTCAACCGCCTAAAGTCAATGCAGAACCGAACTTTTCCATCAGGTTCGGGCTGCAGAGTGACAGAAGTCCACCGTACTGCCCCCTTCTCGATCAAGCCTCTCGCCAGCATATACTCCAGCTCATCCCTGAGCGCTGGGAGTTTAATGGGTGGCACCCGATAAGGTATCGACTTGAAGGGGGGGTGCTCTTCTACATCGACGTCATGCACCGCTTGAGTAGTGAGGCCTGGGTGCTCGGCAAATACAGTGGGTATGAATCGAACAGGCGCTGCACTGCCACCTGCTGTTCCTCCGGCAGGTGCGCCAGAGCATCATGCGCACATTGGCTCGAATTCCCCGCCCACTGATCAGCCGAGACATGACAATCCCAGTTATCATCCACCTGATCATTGCTGCCCCCCTCTCCTTCTCCACCATGACCGCAGCAGGTCAACACAGGGACAGCTAGTGACTCAGGTGGGCACCTCACATGCTCCTTCAACAAATTAATGTGGCATAGTTGGTTACGCTTCTTCCGGTCTGGAGTGGCAACGAGGTAATCTAGATCGGAGATCTTTGACACCACCCGATAAGGCCCAGCGTACTTGGCAGCCAGAGGATGACCTGACAAAGGCAACAGGACCAACACCTCTTGACCTACCTGAAACTCCCGGAGTTTCGCCTTAGTATCGTACCTGTCCTTCATACGGGCCTGCGAACTCACCAAATTACGCCCGGCCAGCTCCAGACTTCTAAGCATTCTCTCTCTGCTCTCGAGGACGTATCTCAACATAGAACATGGCTTAGCGGTACCCTCCCAAATCTCCTTCCCCATGTGGAGAGGGCCCCTCACCTGATGCCCGAAAACAAGCTCATTCGGACTGAAACCGAGACTCTCTCCAGGTACTTCTCTTGCCGCAAACAAAACATACGGCAGACCAAGGTCCCAATCCTTTCCGTTCTCTGCGCAATAACATCGAAGCATGCTTTTCAGCGTGGCGTGCCACCTCTCCAACACCCCTTGACTCTCCGGGTGATACGCAGAAGAGACGACAGTGCTGATGCCATGCTGAATCATAGTTTGTTTGAACAGATTAGAGGTAAAATTAGAACCTTGGTCCGATTGCACCTCTTGCGGGTAACCATACCGCGAGCAATACAAGAGCAGGTTCCGGACAACAGTTTTCGCCGTGCCATTTCTCATTGGATATGCATCAGGATAACGAGTGGCCACATCCATGACAGTTAATAAAAATTTATTACCGGCACTAGTAGGGGGTAGGGGTCCGACCATATCAATGATGACCTTACTGAAGGGCGGTCCACTGACAGGAATGGGGTGCAACGGGGCTCTCGGAATTGTTTGGTTAGGTTTTCCAACCCTCTGGCACGTATGACACCTTGCTATCCAGGTTACCACCTGGCCCTTCAACCCCGGCCACCAAAACAATTTTTCTAAAGCCGCCACCGTTTTTCTCACCCCTAGATGTCCTGCCAGTGGTATGTCATGCGCCAACCTCAGTAGGCTATCCCTGCACTTCCGTGGCACCACCAACTGGTCCACTACTCTGGACCCCTCTTGCCAACTACGTTTAGGGTCTTGAAAACGCCTATAGAGGATGCCTTCTAAATAAAACAAATCTCCTGGCTGTGCATCGCCGTCCTCGTCGAGCTCTACAGCTCCATTAGCACACGTTTGGAGCTCAGGGTCCTCTAGTTGCAACCGACGTATATCTGAGGGTGCCAAGCGATCTAACTGCTCCCGGAGCAATGCATGACCTTCCCCGATACTGGGCTGCTCCCTCTGTCTCTCTCGATGTACATAACGTTGCTGTCATGGAGACTCGTTATACCCAGCCTCGTCACTCTCGATGACAGGCCCAGGGGCTACTCCAGAATTAAGTAATGGTGCTAATCCTGAATCACCCAGGAGAGCCGCCGAGTCAAAACTCTTAAAACCAACTCCAGCTTTAGCCTCCTCCTGTTGATCGTTCCTCCGCTGGTCTGAAGACGGAGGACTAGGCTCTGACACTTTAGCTGCCCGAGCTCGGGTGACAACACACGCCATTGGTTGTGTCTGGCATCGCTCGACCCACTCTTGCTCTTCCCGACTCACGTCGGCCGGCCTCTCGGCAACGACTAAGGGTAGAACCTCAGAAGCGGACATTGCAAAGTTGTTGCCGAGAAGAAGGTCGACGCCCTCCACTGGCAGTTTCTCCACAATCCCGACATCCAATTCACGTGCCACACCATCCACCTCCAACTCCAACCGCACCAGCGGGTATGACCGAGTTGCATTAATACCCTGCACCACTACCACCCGAGCCGTGTTTATAGGGTAGCCAGTCAAGTTTTTCATCAGAGTCTGGGAAGCACCTGTATCACGCAAGACCTCTACTCCATGCTTGCGCCCCCCCACATCACGCAACCCCGCCCTCTATGGTCGCAAAAAACATCCTGAGCAGGGTTCGAGCCTCCCAGGTGCTTCTGCATTGGCTGTGCCTCAGCCTCTGACGAACTGCCCCGGGCAAACTCAGATGACTTCGGAGACACACCAATGTTGCAGGCCAAAGACACAGCTGCTGTAGGTGGTTTGCTAGGACAGACTCTTGCAAAGTGCCCCTTTTTATGACAATGATAACACTCCAACTCCCCTTTGGGCTTCCCTTGGTACTGGGAAGGGCCCGGCCCCTTCTTAAGCGGGACGGTGCTAGTCTTGTGGTCAGTCTTGGTATCATGGCTCTTGTACTTGTTTGCATAAGGTATATCACTAACTCTGGGGGGTGGGGCGTCACGCCCCTTGTTACCTGCCTCACTGCGCTGGGCAGACCCGCACCCACGAATTAGTGATAGCCGGAGGTCAGCCATCTCAGCTGCCTCCTGTAGAGTTTTTGGTTGCTTTTCTTTCAGGTTTAACGTCAGGTCGCCGCCCGTGCATTTGAAAAACTGCTCTAACAGCACCAACTGTTTAATGTCGTCAAACGTAGTAGCTTTCTCCGACCTCAGCCAATTCCCAAAAGCATCGGACAGCTCCCGGGCATGTTCCAAAAAGGTGCTCTCCCGACCCTTGGTAACACCCCGGAACTTCAACCTGTACGTCTCTGGTTGTAGTTCGTATGCTCTCAGGACAGCCTCCTTGAGTTCCTCATAGATAATACACGACTCTATAGGCAATGCATCATAAGCCTTGAGTCCCTTGCCCACAAGTCTAGAGGAAACGAGGGCTGCCCACTTCTCCCCAGGCCACTGGTGTTCCTGGCACTTCTTCTCGAATCTCATGAAAAATTCGGTGACACCCGACTCATCAAATATAGTGACTAGCTTCAACAGGTGCGACAAAGACTGATCATGCCCACAATTCCCACCACCGAGACGTTGCCCTGTCGTTTCCACCCAAGTCTTCTCAAGATCGATATCTGCACGGTACCTGGTAGACTCAGCCTCCGACTGGGCTTTTATTCTCGCGAGTTCGAGATCAGTCTGTTGTTTAGCCTCTATCTTAGCGAGTTCGAGACGTTCTTCACGCTCAGCCTGCATCTTAACCATCTCAAGCTGGAAGAGCATTTCTGTAGTGAAACTTTGAAGAGGAGGTGCAACTATTGGAGGCCCACCCAGCGATCCTAAACCACGCTGCCAGCGGCTATCGGCCTGCGGGAACGTACTAAACTCCGGCATCCTAGAGGTCCCGATGGGAGTAGAGTGGAGGGGGGGCTCGAGCAGAAGTCCCTGAGCACCCTCTCCACCCTGGACCTCACTAGCCGCCCCCAGTACGCAAGCCCTCAAATCGTTCTTCTTGATGCCATGAGCCACCTTAAGCCCCATGAGGGGAGCCAAACACTGTAGACCATACTTGCTAATTCCCTCTAGTCGATCAGCTGTTATAGGCACCTCCAAAAACTTCTTTGCGGCCTCCTCACTAGTTACTAACCCCCCTGGCATCTGCCCATCAGAGCCTGCATCATTCCCTGAACTCTCAGTATGATCTGATTCGTCTCCCATTGTGTCCACCAAAAATTATCACGTTTATAAACAAAAAGAAGAAGTACCCAAGCTCCTATGTAGCACTATTCACTTGCCAAAAATGTCTGAAGACTCTCAAGTGCTATACTACTTTGCCAAAGAAAATTTAACGTGCCCACTATATTCCTCAATAAAACAAATGACCACAACAATCCTGCAATTATCTCTTAGTTCACAAGATCCTGAGCTAGGTCGCCATTTGTTACGATCCAGGTTCTCAAAGACACAGAGCTCTTCAACATTGGACTAGATAATGGCAAAATGCAACAACAGTAACACTAGATCCAACCCCTGCCTTAAACACTGGAAAACAAAACACCATTACCGCCCTGAGTCGTGCCTGGACAACGAGGTATCCTATGACTCGGCAACTGGTGCACACACACTAGGCTGACGCTCGATGAAACAGCCTATTCTCAAACAGTAAAAGATTACTCGATTATGTTACACAAAGAAAAGATAGTTAACGTGATTAATTAACGTTACGGTAGATACTCAAATAACTGGCACTCCTGTATTAAAGAAAGTGCAATGCTAGTCCTGCAACATCAACTGGAAACTTCTGAAATAAGTCTGATGCTGGGAAGATGTTCGTAAAGAATCTTGAACAATTATAATGCAGAATACGGGTCACAATAAATGCTAGGACATATAGTAATAATAGGCAGGCGAATAATAAAGACTGCGCAAAGGTAGTAATGTTCGACAACTAAAGAAATGCTTCGTGACACAATGCAACAGCCTACTAGGGTTGTGCAACTCAACAACAACCTCGGCTCAAAAGTGCAGTGAATAATAATGCTGCATACATATAATAATGGGGCTTATCTCTAACCAGTGTCTGCTCAGTTAATAAAGTCTAGCTGGGGTATCAAGGCAGGGCAACAATGGGCGAGCATGCGGCTCGTAGCCTAACGTTGTCCGAAGGTGGTATAATGAAGATTACGTTATATGACGGGGATGCTCTCTTGATAAATCTAGGTCTCTAGTACCTAGCTCTATCCTGGCGATCCCTCAGAAGTCAACACAAAGAGGCAGCACTATGTTGTGAGGGATAGGCTATGGCCCTCTCACACCACAGCGCTGTGCTCGCAAAGTAAACCCACCCGAAGACAACTTAGGCTCCCACAGTACCTGTCGATGTCGTGCAGAGCTTAGCTAACACTGCACACATCGGAGACAACGACACAGTAACCTTACCCCCCAGTCTAGCTTTAGATAACCAAGAAGAATCACTCAACACCTTGCCAGGGAGACATATACCGGTCTAGAACCTTCCCGAGAGAGGACACATACGGAAAAGTCAGTCTCTCAAAACCTCAATAAAGCATAATACCTCCTTAACCTAATACATGGAAATATCTGAGAGCTTCGCGTACAATACGACTGGTCGACGGTGAACGTCTATGCTGAAACCAGAAGGGATGTTGAGTTTAATAAAGATTAGAGAATGAGAGAGAAGTCGAGAGAGAGAAATAGTATGCAAAGTGGCGAGTATGGGGGACAGAATTGCAAAGGATGTAGGCGATACGCGTGTCAGGCAAGCTCTGAGCTGGTAAAGAACACGAGGCCGCGACGGGAAGGGACTAGTTGACCACCCGGCCGCCAACGCCGTCAGCGCCCAAGCGAGCCGCGTCATAGCTCACCCCACTGCCAGGTGTACTCCCTCACCCTCTCTCGCTCGCCTCCCACACAAGCAACATTTATATTATGGCGAATATAAAATAAAGGCGCGGTCACAGACCAAAACAAAGACCATTTCTAGACTGTCTGTGGCAACACGACACTAATTAAATAAAGCAGATCATTCTAGGACAACTGTAGCCCATCCCCCCATCCTGGCGAGCGTTAGCGAGCTGCAATGCCCCACGCAACCATTCTGCTAACGCCGGGAGGCGTCACAGTGGTTATTGTTCGTCCTTCTCAATATATAAGCCCATCCCCCGTTAATGGTGGTTATTGTTCTTCCTTCTCAATATATAAGCCCATCCCCCGTTAATGGTGGTTATTGTTCGTCCTTCTCAATATATAAGCCCATCCCCCGTTAATGGTGGTTATTGTTCGTCCTTCTCAATATATAAGCCCATCCCCCGTTAATGGTGGTTATTGTTCGTCCTCAATATATAAGCCCATCCCCCGTTAATGGTGGTTATTGTTCGTCCTTCTCAATATATAAGCCCATCCCCCGTTAATGGTGGTTATTGTTCGTCCTTCTCAATATATAAGCCCATCCCGCGTTAATGGTGGTTATTGTTCGTCCTTCTCAATATATAAGCCCATCCCCCGTTAATGGTGGTTATTGTTCGTCCTTCTCAATATATAAGCCCATCCCCCGTTAATGGTGGTTATTGTTCGTCCTTCTCAATATATAAGCCCATCCCCCGTTAATGGTGGTTATTGTTCGTCCTTCTCAATATATAAGCCCATCCCCCGTTAATGGTGGTTATTGTTTGTCCTTCTCAATATATAAGCCCATCCCCCGTTAATGGTGGTTATTGTTCGTCCTTCTCAATATATAAGCCCATCCCCCGTTAATGGTGGTTATTGTTCGTCCTTCTCAATATATAAGCCCATCCCCCGTTAATGGTGGTTATTGTTCGTCCTCAATATATAAGCCCATCCCCCGTTAATGGTGGTTATTGTTCGTCCTTCTCAATATATAAGCCCATCCCCCGTTAATGGTGGTTATTGTTCGTCCTTCTCAATATATAAGCCCATCCCGCGTTAATGGTGGTTATTGTTCGTCCTTCTCAATATATAAGCCCATCCCCCGTTAATGGTGGTTATTGTTCGTCCTTCTCAATATATAAGCCCATCCCCCGTTAATGGTGGTTATTGTTCGTCCTTCTCAATATATAAGCCCATCCCCCGTTAATGGTGGTTATTGTTCGTCCTTCTCAATATATAAGCCCATCCCCCATTAATGGTGGTTATTGTTCGTCCTTCTCAATATATAAGCCCATCCCCCGTTAATGGTGGTTATTGTTCGTCCTTCTCAATATATGAGCCCATCCCCCGTTAATGGTGGTTATTGTTCGTCCTTCTCAATATATAAGCCCATCCCCCGTTAATGGTGGTTATTGTTCGTCCTTCTCAATATATAAGCCCATCCCCCGTTAATGGTGGTTATTGTTCGTCCTTCTCAATATATAAGCCCATCCCCCGTTAATGGTGGTTATTGTTCGTCCTTCTCAATATATAAGCCCATCCCCCGTTAATGGTGGTTATTGTTCGTCCTTCTCAATATATAAGCCCATCCCGCGTTAATGGTGGTTATTGTTCGTCCTTCTCTATATATATAAGCCCATCCCCCGTTAATGGTGGTTATTGTTCGTCCTTCTCAATATATAAGCCCATCCCCCGTTAATGGTGGTTATTGTTCGTCCTTCTCAATATATAAGCCCATCCCCCGTTAATGGTGGTTATTGTTCGTCCTTCTCAATATATGAGCCCATCCCCCGTTAATGGTGGTTATTGTTCGTCCTTCTCAATATATAAGACCATCCCCCGTTAATGGTGGTTATTGTTCGTCCTTCTCAATATATAAGCCCATCCCCCGTTAATGGTGGTTATTGTTCGTCCTTCTCAATATATAAGCCCATCCCCCGTTAATGGTGGTTATTGTTCGTCCTTCTCAATATCTAAGCCCATCCCCCGTTAATGGTGGTTATTGTTCGTCCTTCTCAATATATAAGCCCATCCCCCGTTAATGGTGGTTATTGTTCGTCCTTCTCAATATATAAGCCCATCCCCCGTTAATGGTGGTTATTGTTCGTCCTTCTCAATATATAAGCCCATCCCGCGTTAATGGTGGTTATTGTTCGTCCTTCTCAATATATAAGCCCATCCCCCGTTAATGGTGGTTATTGATCGTCCTTCTCAATATATAAGCCCATCCCCCGTTAATGGTGGTTATTGTTCGTCCTTCTCAATATATAAGCCCATTCCCCGTTAATGGTGGTTATTGTTCGTCCTTCTCAATAAATAAGCCCATCCCCCGTTAATGGTGGTTATTGTTCGTACTTCTCAATATATAAGCCCATCCCCCGTTAGTGGTGGTTATTGTTCGTCCTTCTCAATATATAAGCCCATCCCCCGTTAATGGTGGTTATTGTTCGTCCTTCTCAATATATAAGCCCATCCCCCGTTAATGGTGGTTATTGGTCGTCCTTCTCAATATATAAGCCCATCCCCCGTTAATGGTGGTTATTGTTCGTCCTTCTCAATATATAAGCCCATCCCCCGTTAACCTCTGAAGTGCGCACGGGGGTAAATGAAAACCTCCCCCTGTGCTGACGTATTTGAGGTTTTTCGTCACTAAAATATTCATTGTACCATTAATAGCATTAATAATTATCCATATGCGCCTATTATGGGTTGATTATAAAGGTATTAACCTGAAACAACAATAAAACGAGTGAAAACAGCGTTTGGATGGTCAAAATCGGAGATATAGCCCGCGAGTTGTATAATGTATGGGTGAGGCAAGCTACCTTCCCGCCCATTTTCCCCAAGGCCACTGCGACACAGTTGATCGATACTCTCTCTCTCTCTCTTGCACTCGATGGCCATCAGTGATGACAACACCCTGCTTGCAACTCGCTAATGTTAGCACGAAAATATACCTCAGAATAAGGGAATAATAGGGAAAATAGGTGATAACTGAGGAATAGGAGGAAAGTGGGGAAGGAGGGGAGGTAGAGGACTGAGATTTTGCATGGCCCAGGGGCCAAACAAAAATAAAAAAATAAAAAAATAAAAATAAAAAAATATATTTTTTTCGATGTAAAAAGTTGATTTTTAGTTTTACTTACTCAGGAGAGTCTTCCCGAAGTCCGCCGGGGGAACTCTTAAGAGTCTTCCCGCAGCTCCCGGGTTAATGGTGGTTATTGTTCGTCCTTCTCAATATATAAGCCCATCCCCGTTAATGGTGGTTATTGTTCATCCTTCTCAATAATATATGAGCCCATCCCCCGTTAATGGTGGTTATTGCTCGTCCTTCTCAATATATAAGCCCATCCTCCGTTAATGGTGGTTATTGTTCGTCCTTCTCAATATATAAGCCCATCCCCCGTTAATGGTGGTTATTGTTCGTCCTTCTCAATATATAAGCCCATCCCCCGTTAATGGTGGTTATTGTTCGATCTTCTCAATATATAAGCCCATCCCCCGTTAATGGTGGTTATTGTTCGTCCTTCTCAATATATAAGCCCATCCCCCGTTAATGGTGGTTATTGTTTGTCCTTCTCAATATATAAGCCCATCCCCCGTTAATGGTGGTTATTGTTCGTCCTTCTCAATATATAAGCCCATCCCCCGTTAATGGTGGTTATTGTTCGTCCTTCTCAAGATGAGCACAATCCTCTGGTAGTAGCATTTATTACCGTTAACCCCTTCACCACCATGACGGCTTTTTACCTCTGGTTTTGGCTAAAACATAGATGTTTTTATGCAGCTTAAGAAGGATGTAAGTTATTAAAAGTGTGTATTAAGATCGTATTTACTCAGTTCAGTCATAGAGTTAGATTATAAAGTAAATAAAATCGTCTAATGGTAACCGAAATATGATGAAAAATACGTAATGGTGGTGAAGCTGTTGTCTGAGTCGTGGGGTTAACTACTGAACATAACTTGATGAACGAGATAATTGAACTAAATGTATATACTTTAAAGAAATAGGTATAATTAAGTCCTCACTCATATATTATTTACTATGTCCTTGGTCTTTCTGTGTGTATACAGTCAATATACAGACCAATGACTCAATAGTTACAGTACAACATATACTAAGTTACACTGGCCTTCTCCACAAGTAAATATTCTGTAATTGTTGGTAACAGTGTAGCAACAAACCATAAACGTGTTGCTCTTTCCTCTCACTAAAACATTAGCCTATCCATATTGCAGTTGGTTATAAGTAGGCTACGTGATTAGATTGATATCCAGAATTCGAAAATGGATTGTAATTGGTTAGATGCTTATATTCTGGGTGTGGTGTCCCGAGTTCGAATCCCGGGAGGATCATATGCTTTCATTAATTTATTCAAGTACATTGGGGTTTGTAATGGAGGATTAATGTTAAGAACGGGGTGTTCCTTAAATTCTACAGGTTCATGAACTGATGTCTAGCGAGGCCGGTCCTAGTGATTTTGGCCCCATTCAGTTCAGTTCAGTTGATGGTCGGAAAGACTAATCCTTTACAACGGCGCTTTCCTAGGGTTTTGATTTTAGTTTTATTTAATTATGTGTCTCGTTTTTTCCTCTTCCTAAATCATTAGGCTGTCCATAATGCAGTTGGATCTAAGTACATGATTAGATTGATATCCATAATTCGAAAATGAATATTAATCATGATCGTGTATTAAGCTCAACAGGCTCGAATTAGTCAAAATTGGCATTAGTTTGGAATATTAGGGAACAACTGGCTAGATTAGTTTCCTATGCTTACAGACCAAAATTATCTTGTAGCAAGGTTTGAGGGGTTTGAAAGACAGGATTAGGATAGGATAAGACATAACTTAATGACATGCCTAGGTGATGTTCGTTCAAATAATGTATGGTCTAATGATATTATGGTATCGCATTATATTAACGTTAGTGCAATCATTAAACAAAAAACAAGCTATTTAAATTTTCCTAGATATACATTAAGATATTTTTTAACTATTATACATACTGTTACGGCTGGATCGGCAATACATATTCGGGATTCTTGATCGTAGGACAGAAATGGCTTATGTGACAACGACACGCTCGATTCCAGTCCCAAATACTATATGCTCCAGACAACAAAAGCACCAACGCCCTACAGAGTTATCGTCTATGGTAACGAGGTACCTTAACTCGGCGAAAGTGTACAACAGGGGTAGGCTATGAGGCTAAACTCCCTCAGACATTTATAGGTTACGTTATTACTAAAGAAATGCAATACTCAAGAAACTACGTTAATATTAAGCCTCTAATAATGTAGAATAGAAGCAGGCTAAAGGTATGACAGTGAAATGCTAAATGACAAATGTACACGCCTACTTGAAAGCGCGTGCACTAGAATAACTGTCCCCTACTAACATGCACTAGCATGTAGCATACAAGATGTTCATGATCCAGTAGATACCTAATAATACACATGGAAGGAACATAAATAGTAGTCACTTATTGTAATAATGAATCTATACTTGGAATAACTAAAAGGTTGCAGGCAACAGTACTGCGCCGGTAGCCTACTACCGCATAGGCTACTTCGCTTCTCTCACTCTGTCTCCCCTCTGAGTCTGTATGCGCCCTACGCAACAGAACTCCGGACACAGCAGCAAAACGACAGTGCAGTTAATTGATACATGAAAGTATTAATAGTGTTGTCTTGTGTGTGAGTAATGTGTACTGTAAAGTGTTACATACATAAACTTAAAGAGAGCTGCAATGCATAGTAAAATAAAGATACAACCCACTCATCATCCCCATGTGTTCTAGCTAGCAGGCCAAGTCACAGGAACAACGAGTCCCAGCACCGAAAGCGAGAACCCAGGAAAAGACTGCAGAGAACACAAGGACAGATAAATTACGTTACTCTACTATACCGGCACTACGAGCGAGCTGTAGTCTCTGGTACTGCACTCGCTCCTGGCTCGGTAGGCAAATCAGGGCTAAGTCCTCACCCCTCTACAGACAACTCCTGGGCATGGTCGGGCTCTTACACATGGCACTAGTCTAGTCACAAATTGGATGATGAGCTGGGCATATAACTCGTGAACATGTAGAACGTTCACCAACTATCCTCATCAAGAAGATCGCTGTTCACATTAACCCCTTAAATCTAATACATGTAAATATATGCTTGTCCTAAGAGTAATACGAGAGGTGAGTGCTGAAACTCCTTTAGGACCTCAAGGGAAGGGTATGCATTTAAATAGAGAGAAGAATGAAATGAGAGTAATGTCGTCAGAGAGAAAGAGTGCAACCGTGAGAAATTGGGAGAGAGGGCAAGGGATGTTAGAGTCTCAAAGGTTCTAGGCAACCTGGTCATAGAGCACACAGCGAGCCTCCAGGCAATGTGCTGTACGACAACATGGGCAGCCCAGACAGCATAGGCAGGCGGCAATGTACTACCAACCCTGTCGCACCTAGCTATAAGCGCAGGGCTGCCAACCGGTCCATACGTCTGGCAACCACCCCCCCGGCAGCGTGGCGCACCGCTACCCTCTCGCTCTGAAGTCTAACTCACTCTCTCTCTCTGAATTCCTATCATCTCATCTATCAACTTCTCTATTGATACTACATATTAAATGGAAGGTCTCGACATGGCTTAAAACAAAACCCACCACTGGTTAGCAAATGACGAGACCTTTGCAGAGATACAAAGAACATAGTTATACGTTGTCACACTCAATATAAGCAGCCAGCATGGTACAACGTGGTACCGTGGTGGTACAGTGGAGTACCAAGGAGTACAATCAGGTTACGTTGCCACGCACTGGGTGCGTCACAGCCCCCCCAAGACTTTAGATAATCGACCTTAGAAGCATTTTCAAAATCTGACAGGCAACCAACCGACCCGCTACCCTTAGCTGCCACTAATTGCAAAAGGTGCACAACAACTGAAGTGTGAATTATACATAAAACACAATATCGCATGCATCATGCTACAACAATAAAGACTTACAAAACTAAAAAAAAAATTTCTCGTTTATTTTATTGTTTTATAATCTTTTTGGACGGCGTTATGATAGCCTAATTTTACTCCTGCTCAATCCACACACCGTGCACGACTATCCTGGATCATCAACCCTTGATAGACAATCTGCTATCACGTTCTCACTCCCGGCAATATGCTGAATGTTGAGATTATACTCTTGGAGCATTAGGGACCACCTGGTCAACCGCATATTCCGATTGTGAAACTGATTTAGGAATTTCAAGGGATGATGGTCCGTATAAATCGTCACTACCGGGCCGTAGGCTGGAACATAAACTTCGAAATGTTTGAGCGACAAAACGATAGCAAGAAGCTCCTTCTCTATAGTCGAGTAATTCCTTTGTGCCGAATTAAACTTGCGAGAAAAGAAGCTCACTGGGTGTTCCAAGCCCTCGGAATCAGTCTGCAGTAAAACTGCCCCGGCACCCACACCGCTGGCATCAGTCGCCAGCTGAAAACTCCTGGAGAAGTCTGGGGCTCTCAAAATCGGATGTGTACACAGCAGGTGCTTGACTAGGTCGAAAGCCCTCTGACACTCCGCAGCCCAACAGAACTTCACTGACTTCGACAGTAGATCAGTTAACGGTGCTAAGACAGTAGAGTATCCCCGGATGAAGCGCCTATAATAGCCTATCATACCTAGGAACCGCATGACCTGGCGCTTAGTGGTGGGCCTGGGAAACATATTGATAGCCTGTATCTTGCTCAGGGGGGGGCACACCCGGCCTAACCCGACCACGAAGCCAAGATACTGCACAGTAGCCTTTACAAACTCGCACTTCCTCAGGTTCACCACCAGCCCAGCATCGTGCAACTTCCCAAACAGGGTCTCTAAGTGCCTTAGGTGATTTTCAAAATCGTCATCATACACTATCACGTCATCAAGGTAGACCGTGCAGTTAGGGATTTCGTCACAAATATCGTTCATCAGGTTCTGAAACGTGGCAGGTGCGTTCTTAAGCCCATAAGGCATTACGTTACATTGGTAGGTCTTGCCATCTACCACAAAACCACAAACTTGCTTAGCTCGGTCCGACAGGGGTACTTGCCAGTAGCCTTTTACAAGATCAATTTTAGTAAGGTACTTTGCATTCCCTATCTTGTCCACGCTGTCGTCAACTCGAGGCAAAGGGTAAGGGTTGGTAGTGGTCAAGCCATTTAGCCTACGAAAATCTATGCAGAACCGCACCTTGCCGTCAGGTTTTGGCTGCAACGTGACGGGTGTGTCCACTTCACATAACCTTCAGTGATCATCCCTCTCTCAACCATGTACTTTAACTCCTCCCGTAAAGCTGGCAACTTTACCGGGGGCACACGGTAGGGCACTGACTTGAAGGGCACATTATCACCGACGTCCACGTCGTGCGTTACCTGAGTAGTGAGACCTGGGTGTTCGGCGAAAACAGAGGGGTATGACCTGAACAGGCCTAGGACAGCAGCACCCTGGTGCTCAGGCAGGTGACTTACAGCTTGCCTAGCCTCTTGTTCAGTATTCCCCGCCCACTGTTCCGCGGAAATGACACAGTCCCAGCTATCCTCCTCAGCAGCATGACTGTCCCCACCTCCTTCTCCACCCTGGCCGCTGCAGGCCAGCACAGGGACAGTGAGAGGCTCTGAGGGGCGTCTCACATACTCTTTCATGAGGTTAACATGACATAACTGATGTTTTTTTCTACGGTCAGGTGTTGCAACGAGATAATCAAGGTCGGACAGTTTCTTAGCCACCACATACGGCCCAATAAACTTGGCAGAAAGGGGGTGTCCAGGCAAAGGTAAAAGCAACATTACCTCCTGACCCACCGAAAACTCCCGAAGCTTCACCTTGGCGTCATACTGGTGCTTCATGACCGCCTGTGCATTAACCAAGTTATTACCTGCCGCTGCCATGCAACCTATAAGTCTCTCCCGGCTCTCAAGGATATATTTAAGTACAGACCCCGGCTTCTCTTCGCCCTCCCAGATCTCTTTCACCATACTTAAAGGTCCTCTCACATTATGGCCAAAGACTAGTTGATTTGGACTGAACCCCAGGCTCTCTCCTGGGACTTCACGTGCAGCGAACAGAACATACGGCAGACCCAAATCCCAATCAGTGTCATGTTCTGCACAGTAACAGCGTAGCATACTCTTCAGGGTCGAGTGCCACCGCTCCAAGACTCCCTGACTCTCGGGATGGTAGGCTGACGACACTACAGAACATATACCGTGCAACTGAAGGGTTTGCTTGAACAATTTGGATGTAAAATTGCTCCCCTGGTCTGACTGCACCTCACGTGGAAATCCATAACGGGAACAGAACAATAATAAGTTTTTAACAACTGCCTTTGCCGAGCCGTTTCTCATGGGGTATGCGTCCGGGTATCTCGTAGCCACATCCATGATTGTCAACAGGAATTTATTGCCACTACTAGTAGGCGGGAAAGGGCCAACCAAATCTACTACAACTTTGCTGAACGGAGGGCCGGTGACAGGTATGGGAAACAAAGGTGCCTTCGGGATGGTCTGGTTAGGCTTCCCCGTTGTCTGGCAGGTCGCACACCCAGCCACCCATGCACAGACATCAGCCTTGACCCCAGGCCACCAGAAAAACCTGCCCAATGCCGCCAATGTTTTTGTTACCCCCAAATGACCCGCCACCGGCACATCATGCGCCAGACACAATAAGGACTCTCTATACTTATTTGGAACAACCACCTGGTCTACTACCCTCGCACCGCCCTCCCACTTCGATTTGGGGTCTAGAAATCTGCGGTACAATATCCTGTTGAGCCTAAAGAAATCTCCCGGCTTCGCATCCCCATCTTCCTCCAACTCTATGGCACCATTGCTATAACGAGCTAGGCTAGCGTCTTGCAGCTGCTGCTCACTAATGTCCCTGGGCGTCAATGCATCAAGATGGTTTTGTAATAAGACATTACCCCGGCTAGTAGGCTCTACTGCCTTAGTGGCTCTCGCTACAGCTCTTGCCTCACGCGAAGTCTTACCCAACTCTGCCTTGTTACACACCATATCTGGGCCAGAGTCAACTCCCGTGTTTATTATAGGTCCAAGTACCGAATCACCGAGAAGTGCAGCAGAATCAATGTCCCTTTTCCTGCCCTTAGCAACCTTCTCCTGATCCTTCCTCCACTGTCCCCGAGGTTGAGTGCTAGGCTGTGCAGGAGCCGCAGAGCGAGATCGGGTTACCACACAGGCCATCTCATCCTGTTGGCACCTCCCAACCCATTCCCGATTCTCACCATCCACGTCGGCCGCCCTCTCGGCAACGACTAAGGGTGGAGTCCCGGAAGTGGGCACCGCAAAGTCGTTGCCGAGAAGAAGGTCGACGCCCTCAACTGGCAAACACTCAACGATCCCTACATCCAGCTCCCTGCACACCTCTCCCACTCTCAACTCCAACCTCACAAGTGGGTATGACCTCGTAGCATTTATACCCTGCACCACAACAACTCTGGCCGCATTTATCGGTTTCCCTGTGAAGTTCCTCAACAAAGTTTGCGAAGCCCCCGTATCCCTCAGCAAGTCAACCCTCCGTAGTTCACTCCCCCAGCTCACAAACCCGTGCCCCCGATGGCTACAGAAAGTGTCCCGGACAGGTGTCGAGCCTTCCGTACGCTTCTTTACCGCGTGTGCCTCAGCTGCTGACAACCTACCCCGGGCAGTTGCTGCAGCCTTCAGAGACACACCGATACTGTGAACCAATGACACCGGCTTAGCGGGAGTGTTACTAGGGCACTCACGTGAATAATGGCCTAGCTTCTGACATTTGTAACATTTCACATCCCCAATGGGCTTCTTCCCTTGTGCGGGCGAAGAAGGGGCCTGACCTTTAGTAAACGGGAGAGGCTTGTGTTTGTAGGTGTTATTAGGTGCAATGCATTTAGTGTGGTTATGTGTGTCATAGGATTTGTTATTATCGAAAACTCTGGTGGGTGGGGTATAGCGCCCCTTCTGCCCTGACTCAGCCCTCTGAGCGGCACCGCAACCACGAATCAATGATAATCTGAGGTCTGCCATCTTGGCAGCCTCCTCTACTGTCTTGGGACATTTTTCCTTAATGTTCAGCGTTAGATCGGTTCCAGTGCATTTGTAAAACTGTTCCAGATAGAAAAGTTGCTTAATTTCCTCAGCCGACTCTGCGTGCTCGGACCGAAACCAGTTATTACCTGCATCTGTTAAGTCCCGTGCGTGCTCCATAAAACTGACGTCGCTCTTCTTATTCACGCCACGGAACTTCAATCTATAAGTTTCGGGTTGCAGTTCGTAGGCCCGGAGCACAGCCTCCTTCACCAGTCCATACACTACACTCTCGTCCAGTGACAGTGCATCGTAGGCTTTCAACCCCTTACCCACTAGACGTGATGAAACTAATGCTGCCCATTTAACCTCCGGCCAGTCATACTCACGACACTTCTTTTCGAAACGAGCAAAAAACTCAGTCACTGCTGTCTCATCAAATGCGGGTACTAACTTAATTAAATGCGAAAGTGAGTCTGTAACCCAGTGCCCACCACCGAGATGACGCCCCGTGGTCTCTACTCTAGACTTCTCGACATCCATTTCAGCCTGGTACCTGGTTGCATCCTGATTGGCTTGGATTCTAGCAACCTCTATGCGTTCTATACTAGCCTGTTGTATCTGAGTCTCCTGCAGCTTAAACTTAGCTAGTTCTAGCTGAAATAACATCTCAGGAGACAGGCCTGGGGGGGGAGAGCACAAAATGGGGGATCCACACCGAGACGTGTTTACGGGTAAGCCAGCTTGCCCTTGAGAACCCTCCTGCTGCATCGTGCTAAGACTCGCTGGCTGAGGGCCCAGCTCAGGGGTAGAGTGGAATGGAGGCTTGGAGGGAACCCCCCAAGACCCCACTCCACCCACCGCCCCATCGCCATCACCCAACAAACATGCCACCAAATTCTTCTTGGGCCAACTGTCAGGACAGTCCCGCCCCAAAACCGTGGCTAAACAGCGAAGACCGTAACAATCAATAGCCTGCAGGCGCTGTTCGGTCAAAGGTGTCTGCAAAAATGCCCGGGCATCCCTCTCTCCACTTATAACACTCCCCTCCCTAAACATCTGTTGTACTTGCTGGTTACTAGGCTGTACCGTGTTATCCTCCCCCGTAAATGATGAGTCATTAGACATAGTGCTGGTTATACAATTGCTGTTCATAAAAAAAAAGAAGTGCTTATTACTAATTGCAGTCTCGACTCACAAAATGTTAAAGATGCTTGAATGACTCTACTCTAGACACCCCCAACGAAACAATCTGCAAGTCCACCAATACAATAATGACACAATAAAAATTCCTCCAATATGCAAGAAAATTCTAGCCAGCTCTACTAGGTAGCATAGAATAGTTCTCCAAAAAACATGTGATAGGATACTACTGAATCTTGTGCAAGGTCGCCATTTTGTTACGGCTGGATCGGCAATACATATTCGGGATTCTTGATCGTAGGACAGAAATGGCTTATGTGACAACGACACGCTCGATTCCAGTCCCAAATACTATATGCTCCAGACAACAAAAGCACCAACGCCCTACAGAGTTATCGTCTATGGTAACGAGGTACCTTAACTCGGCGAAAGTGTACAACAGGGGTAGGCTATGAGGCTAAACTCCCTCAGACATTTATAGGTTACGTTATTACTAAAGAAATGCAATACTCAAGAAACTACGTTAATATTAAGCCTCTAATAATGTAGAATAGAAGCAGGCTAAAGGTATGACAGTGAAATGCTAAATGACAAATGTACACGCCTACTTGAAAGCGCGTGCACTAGAATAACTGTCCCCTACTAACATGCACTAGCATGTAGCATACAAGATGTTCATGATCCAGTAGATACCTAATAATACACATGGAAGGAACATAAATAGTAGTCACTTATTGTAATAATGAATCTATACTTGGAATAACTAAAAGGTTGCAGGCAACAGTACTGCGCCGGTAGCCTACTACCGCATAGGCTACTTCGCTTCTCTCACTCTGTCTCCCCTCTGAGTCTGTATGCGCCCTACGCAACAGAACTCCGGACACAGCAGCAAAACGACAGTGCAGTTAATTGATACATGAAAGTATTAATAGTGTTGTCTTGTGTGTGAGTAATGTGTACTGTAAAGTGTTACATACATAAACTTAAAGAGAGCTGCAATGCATAGTAAAATAAAGATACAACCCACTCATCATCCCCATGTGTTCTAGCTAGCAGGCCAAGTCACAGGAACAACGAGTCCCAGCACCGAAAGCGAGAACCCAGGAAAAGACTGCAGAGAACACAAGGACAGATAAATTACGTTACTCTACTATACCGGCACTACGAGCGAGCTGTAGTCTCTGGTACTGCACTCGCTCCTGGCTCGGTAGGCAAATCAGGGCTAAGTCCTCACCCCTCTACAGACAACTCCTGGGCATGGTCGGGCTCTTACACATGGCACTAGTCTAGTCACAAATTGGATGATGAGCTGGGCATATAACTCGTGAACATGTAGAACGTTCACCAACTATCCTCATCAAGAAGATCGCTGTTCACATTAACCCCTTAAATCTAATACATGTAAATATATGCTTGTCCTAAGAGTAATACGAGAGGTGAGTGCTGAAACTCCTTTAGGACCTCAAGGGAAGGGTATGCATTTAAATAGAGAGAAGAATGAAATGAGAGTAATGTCGTCAGAGAGAAAGAGTGCAACCGTGAGAAATTGGGAGAGAGGGCAAGGGATGTTAGAGTCTCAAAGGTTCTAGGCAACCTGGTCATAGAGCACACAGCGAGCCTCCAGGCAATGTGCTGTACGACAACATGGGCAGCCCAGACAGCATAGGCAGGCGGCAATGTACTACCAACCCTGTCGCACCTAGCTATAAGCGCAGGGCTGCCAACCGGTCCATACGTCTGGCAACCACCCCCCCGGCAGCGTGGCGCACCGCTACCCTCTCGCTCTGAAGTCTAACTCACTCTCTCTCTCTGAATTCCTATCATCTCATCTATCAACTTCTCTATTGATACTACATATTAAATGGAAGGTCTCGACATGGCTTAAAACAAAACCCACCACTGGTTAGCAAATGACGAGACCTTTGCAGAGATACAAAGAACATAGTTATACGTTGTCACACTCAATATAAGCAGCCAGCATGGTACAACGTGGTACCGTGGTGGTACAGTGGAGTACCAAGGAGTACAATCAGGTTACGTTGCCACGCACTGGGTGCGTCACAATACCAAAATATGATATGTCAGAGTTTCGTGATAGAGTTTTCAGAGCTAGAGTTTCGACAGAGAGAGAGAGAGAGAGAGAGAGAGAGAGAGAGAGAGAGAGAGAGAGAGAGAGTACAACAATGATTTATCCTTGGAAAGATTATGATGAAATATTTGCTTTCTCAACACTTGAATGTTGGCCTATGAGAAAAGTAAACATACAAATTAATATATATATATTGACATGATACCATACAAAGAGGGAGAGCTATACTGTATTTTGTTCTTCTGCCTTTCAATAAAAATACATCAGCGGCCCAGTGATAACACAAATATCTTGACTAACTAAAAGTGAGTTCCCATGTTCCAGTGTGTGTGTGTGTGTGTGTGTGTGCTTGCCTCCATGTGCGTTGAAGTGCTTCCATCCTTCCTGCTTGCATCATTATCCTCTTGGCTTCCTTCCTCCACTTTTATCTTTTGCTCTCTCTCTCTTTTCCTGCTTCGAACTTACAGCTTCATTATTTTATTATTTTCCTCTTTATTTATCTTCTTTTCTTTCTTCTTCTCTTCACTCTATCTGCCTTCGTCTTACATACAGCTTCCGTATTTTATTATTTCCTTTCATATTTCTCGTTTTTCTTTCTTCTTTCTCCCGGTCCCGGAGGCAGCCTACCAGTCCAATATATCAGTGTGTACCGAGGCCTGGTGCTGACGACCAGGGTGTAGGAGGGACTGGTTGGGGTTGGTGTTGGGAGGCGTTGTGTGTGATACTGTGAGAGATTGGGAAGGATTGGGGGGTATTGGAAGGAATTTTATAGTATTTGGTTGGTGAACAGGGATTGGATTGACCTACAATACATAACTTAAACCCTGATCATGAGAGGTAGGCAAGAAATGTCTATACCAACCTCTCGTAATTAAAAAAAAAAAAACACACATAACCCCAGTAATTGAGCTGTTATCTACATCATTCGGCACTCTTCCTTCATCCTACCTCTATAACCTTCTGTTCTTTATCCATTCTGTTCTCCTTCCTTCTTCCCACCCATTAGCTGGCCTTCCTACCTTCTATCTCTCTAATCTTATATTGTTCCATCATTCTGTTCTCCTTCCTTCTTCCCACCCATTATCTGTCCTTCCTTCCTTCTATCTGTTACTGTGGCCAGCTTGCCAGAATGTACTCGTGACTCGCTAGCGCTCGCCAAGGCAGTGAAATGGGCTATAATAATCGTAGAACGATGTTCTTTCTTTCTTAGTATTCATGTTGTCACAGACAGATCAGTGTTTGCCTTTATTCTTGTCTGTGACACTTACAAGTATTTTATATCATTGATAGAGTTATAAGATATGCAGTGTGTTAGTTGCAATGAGAGAGAGAGAGGGTAGAGCGAGGAGGTAGTGTGTGTGTGTGTATGTACATGTGCATTCCTCGCTCGGTGGGCCCGCCCGCTCGCTATTGGTCGGCAGGCCTGGCGTGATGTATGACGTCTGCTTGTCCCTGTGACGTAGTGGCCTGTGGTTGGTCGCCGCTATCCTAGCCCGGTGGTAGGGCTCCTTCCTTCCTCTCTCCTGCAGAGCATGGTATTGTGTGCTTGGTCCTAGACGTCCCTCGCATTCTGTCTCCAATCTAACCCCCTTTACTGCTGTTCCTCTCTCTGAACTCCTTCTTTCCAATAATTCTTATCTTTATTCAATTACCCCTCCCTTCTGGTTCTCGCATACGACTTCCATAGTCAGCCAGTCGTATTACCAGCGCCTGTTATCACATATATGTTTTGCACTAGCTTTAGAGGTTATTAGGATCATAGTCATAGGGATTCATATTATTAGGTGCTTCTAATTATTTGGTTGTTCTTTATTACTATTTAATGCTAGACAGTATATCTTTGGTCGTTGTCTGAGTTATGTATATGGCAAGTCAGAGCCTGTACGACTTCGACGGAGCTAGGTAGCCTGTAGTACACCCTTGTGCATATTTTCCTTTGCAAGCTTAGCAGTATACAAGCGAAGGGCTTTTGCCTACTCATGCTTGTATACTTGCTAACTCATTTTGTTGACCTTTGAGGAGCGCCAGAGTAAGACCAGATACTTGAGATCTGGACTTACTAAGAGAGCCTACTAGTCACTTAACGTAAGATAAGGGAAATCTGTTCATGGGAGACAGTAGGCTGCGACCATGCTTGAGCTCTGCCTAGGCTCCCTGTACCTTTATGCCGCTGCTAGACTTTATTAGAAAGAAAGACAGCATATTGTTTATTAACTTTAACTGCGTATGCTTTAGGAATTATTCACGTATTGTTTTTGCCTAGGTTGATGCATGGTGCACAACCCAGTATGGATGTTACGTTAGCTAAGGAAGTACTGTTTTTGAGTGGCTGTTGTTAGTGCTGTCACAGAGTTGTTGCACTCTCTTGTTTTCATATATATGTATCCTACTTTTTGGTGTATCTAGGATACACGCTTTGATATCCTGCCCCTGCATTATTCCTGTTCTATATTCGACGAGCATCTTAGAGCATCAGTCATTTTCAGAAGATTCCATATCTCTTTGCTGTAGGACTAGACTTCAAGTGTTTTCATAGAGCATTGAAGAGTTTAGTGTTGAGTTCAGACTCACACTAAAGATAACGTAAGCATATAATCTTTTATTAAATCTTGTCATAGTTTATTTAAGCATTGTTATTACTCGAGAGCTTTTTATTAACGTAATTACTCTTGTTGTGAGTAGGCTTTGCCGTCACCGAAAAGCCTTTGTAGAAGTACACTTTACCCAGTTAATTGATACCCCGTTATCCAGTAGATTAACTCTGGAGGGTTTAAGTGTTTAGTTCACCGGCTTAATAGTTCGAGGGTGTGGAATTAGCGTACCGTTGTTGCAGATCTAGCCTATCTTATAGTCCAATATTAAGTGCCCTAGTTTATTTCGTTGTGCCGGTCGTAACATATCTCTCTAATCTTATATTGTTCCATCATTCTGTTCTCCTTCCTTCTTCCCACCCATTATCTGTCCTTCCTTCCTTCTATATCTCTAATCTTATATTGTCTTATATACTGTACTGTCTTCGTGGTGCGATGTATAAGGTGTTGATTTTCGGTGTGAGCATCCTGGGTTCGAGTCCACAGACTGCCACAAGTGTTTGTAAATTTCATTAATCGATTTTAGGAGTATGGTTGGTTGTTGGAAGGAACATAATAATTGTTCCATCATTCTGTTCTCCTTCCTTCTTCCCACCCATTATCTGTCCTTCCTTCCTTCTATCTCTCTAATCTTATATTGTTCCATCATTCTGTCTCCTTCCTTCTTCCCACCCATTATCTGACCTTCCTTCCTTCTATCTCTCTAATCTTATATTGTTCCATCATTCTGTTCTCCTTCCTTCTTCCCACCCATTATCTGTCCTTCCTTCCTTCTATCTCTCTAATCTTATATTGTTCCATCATTCTGTCTCCTTCCTTCTTCCCACCCATTATCTGCCCTTCCTTCCTTCTATATCTCTAACCATATATTGTTAATTCATTCTGTTCTCTTTATCTTCTCTATGTGCTTTCTGTTCCTAATATGAATTATGAAAACCCTCACGGGAGAATAATATTAAGGTGCTGATTTATGATCGTCGGAAAAAGGTAATTACGTCGTAAATCAAAGGTAGTAAGCCTGAACGACGATATATAAACCCATAGACGGTCATCCTCTCCACCTACACCCTTCACGCCTTTCTCGCCCGCGAGTGGAAGCTAATTTGGAGGCAATATACTAGGTAATTGCTGTGCCGGGTTCTGATCGATTAGTTCCCTTGATACAGTCCGTAAAACAATCCACTTCTGGGTTGATGGACTTAAATATACTTGACAGGAACGTACCAAGTAGGTTCTATATAGAGTAAATATGGTATTCAAAGGTTCAATATAGTACTCAATAACAACACAAGGAAGAACATATATGAAGGTTTTATTTAATATGCATGAGAGTAAGATAATAATAAGGATCATAAAGGAATATCCAACAATAGTAACAAACATATAGGCTATATATTGTCCTTACTTCAGAACAATGTTACTAATACCAGAATAACTCAATGGTGAGAGTCTAGTATTAAATCAGATCATGTGGAAAGTATACATAAGGGCATAGTACACATAAATAAATATTAACCTTCAATGCAATAATGAATGAGAGTCAAATATCTTCCGTTTTCACAAGAGACTTCAACGCCTAGGCGGCTAGGTAATGATCCTAGCACTAACTGAGAGAGTTGAGGTTTTAAATATTGCCCCAAGGTTTGGGGGAGTCACACGTATGGCTCAGGTGGAGTCATAACGGTGACCACGTAAACTTGCCTTTTGGTAAGGTCACTGGGAAGGTCACTAGTTGGACTGTTCTAGTGATAAATACTTTTTCTAGTTAGTGCAATTATATTCTTAGGCGGAATGCGATGTTAATTTAAATTACAGGAAAGGACTGCGATTATTATTTATAATCACCGAGAAGTATAAAAATCGCCCAAAATTGAATGTATATCTTATCACGGGATTATATTATTTGAACATATGCTACGATAACGAACCGAACTTAGGAATTCGTGTTTCTATATTTTTCTTAGGTAAAGCAAAGTAATAACGTGAATTTAGTAAGAGCAACAAGGTAGTTTAATGGGTCTACTGGATGGTATTAATTAGGTAAAGATTTTATCTTCAATATTCGCGATTTAGACAACACACGAAGATAAACAAAATAACTAACCGAGTTCCAATAGACTCAGACTGGAAAGGAGGTTATACATTAATCTTAATGAGTTAGATCTGAACTGGTTAACAGATATCGATCGAAAGGCCGAAAAGGTCGCTAACGACGAAGTTTAGCTCATTGATATTTAAAGCAATATCAGACTCGTCCTGAATGGGTTAGCAGGGCGAGGTGCATAAAATGTATAGGCACAATTAGTACATGGACGTAGGCGACGAAGTCCTACTCATTGATACTCAAAATAAATAGTACCAGACTCGGGTATGAACGGGTTAACAGCTGCGAGGTGATTTTAATACACATATACAATTAGTGTATGGTGGATGAAAGTGAGACGAAACACGGAGGAAAGAATTCCTAAACACGGTATTCGAAATATCACAACATCAAGATTTACAAGCACATAAAAGCACGTCTATAAGGTATATTTCATATGCGATTAATTAGCAAAATAATAAAGGAATTACACTATGCACTCTTGGAAAATTGGGCGTAGGTTCTAGGTAAAGAGTGATTATACTAAGACTTCAACTCACAAATAATAAATCAACATACGCGTTGTCAGTAAATCTGCGAGAGCGTGGGGGCCTGAATATATGTTAATACACTGATATGTAACGTATGCGGTAGTTATGAATTAAATAAAGTCTTGAACAAGGGTCAAGGAATTAAGGCAAGATTAACACAGAATAACACAGGTTCAGAAGGATGAAACTTATTACGCAAGTATGTGATCTAGGGTACAGATCACAATTAAATCAGGACACAACACGGTTCACATATTTACATAATCAATTACCTCACAACAATAACCAACAGAGAAAGATACAGAAATACTTAAGTATTTGGGAGGGCAGAGGGACGACAGTGCTAGTCTGGCCGGCGTAGAGGGTAGTTGCCAATTTTGCACAGCTGGTTACCTCCTCGAGCTAGGCCTTGTTACGTAATTCGAACAGGGGTCCTAGGTCCAGACCTGTTTATGTAATTCGAGCAGGGGTCCTAGGTCCAGGCCTGTTTACGTAATTCGAGCAGGGGTCCTAGGCCCAGGCCTACGTCCGTAGCTCGAGCAGGGGTCCTCGGGTCAGGGCGCCGGGCAGCAGACGGGTGGTCCTTCAACAATCCGGAAGGAGGGGCGACGTCCGGGGGGCACTCTCGAGGGGCAGGGGGACGAGGTGGGGCAAACCGTAGCAACACTGTCCCAACTAGCCCGTTCCTGGTGGTCAAGCCTAGTCAGTAGGTGGGTGGTGTGCATACTTTCCTCAGGTTTTTCTAAGGTCCTATGCAAATATTTTTTCGCATTCCGCCAAAGAATATAATTGCACTAACTAGAAAAAGTATTTATCACTATAACCGTCCAACTAGTGACCTTCCCAGTAAACCTGACCAAAAGGCAAGTTCACGCGGTCACCGTTAAGACTCCACCCGAGCCGTACGTGTGACTCCTCCAAACCTTGGGGCAATATTTAAAACCTCAACTCTCTCAGTTAGTGCTCGGATCATTACCTAGCCGCCTAGGCGTTGAAGTCTCTTGTGAAAACGGAAGATATTTGACTCATTCATTATTGCATTGAAGGTTAATATTTAAATAAAACCTTCATACATGTTCTTCCTTGTGTTGTTATTGAGTACTATATTGAACCTTTGAATACCATTTTTACTGTATATAGAACCTACTCGGTACGTTCCTGTCAAGTATATTTAAGTCCATCAACCCAGAAGAAGTGGATTGTTTTAGGACTGCATCAAGGGAACTAATCGATCAGAACCCGGCACAACACTGGTGGCAGCGGTGGGATGCGATGTTAATTTAAATTACAGGAAAGGACTGAGATTATTATTTATAATCACAGAGAAGTATCAAAATCGCCCAAAAGTGAATGAGTGTCTTATCACGGGATTATATTACTTGAACATATGCTACGATAACGAACCGAACTTAGGAATTCGTGTTTCTATATTTTTCTTAGGTAAAGCAAAGTAATAACGTGAATTTAGTAAGAGCGAAAAGGTAGTTTAATAGGTCTACTGGATGGTATTAATTAGGTCAAGATGTAATCTTCAATATTCGCGATTTAGACAACACACGAAGATAAACAAAATAACTAACTGAGTTCCAATAGACTCAGACTGGAAAGGAGGTTATAAATTAATCTTAATGAGTTAGATCTGAACTGGTTAACAGATATCGATCGAAAGGCCGAAAAGGTCACTAACGACGAAGTTTAGCTCATTGATATTTAAAGCAATATCAGACTCGTCCTGAACGGGTTAGCAGGGCGAGGTGCATAAAATGTACAGGCACAATTAGTACATGGACGTAGGCGACGAAGTCCTACTCATTGATTGGCTACTCAAAATAAATAGTACCAGACTCGGGTCTGAACGGGTTAACAGCTGCGAGGTGAATTAAATACACAGATACAATTAGTGTATGTTGGATGAAAGTGAGACGAAACACGGAGGAAAGAATTCCTAAACACGGTATTCGAAATATCACAACATCAAGATTTACAAGCACATAAAAGCACGTCTATAAGGTATATTTCGTATGCGATTAATTAGCAAAAGAATAAAGGAATTACTCTATGCACTCGTTGGAAAATTGGGCGTAGGTTCTAGGTAAAGAGTGATTATATAAATGGATTGATTACGGAATATACTAAGACTTCAACTCACAAATAATAAATCAACATACACGTAGTCAGTAAATCTGCGAGCGTGGGGACCTGAATATATGTTAATACACTGATATGTAACGTATGCATAAGTTATGAATTAAATAAAGTCTTGAACAAGGGTCAAGGAATTAAGGCAAGATTAACACAGAATAACACAGGTTCAGAAGGATGAAACTTATTACGCAAGTACGTGATCTAGGGCACAGATCACAATTAAAACAGGACACAGCACGGTTCACATATTTACATAATCAATACCTCACAACAATAACCAACAGAGAAAGGCACAGAAACACTTAAGTATTTGGGAGGGCAGGGGGACGAGAGTGCTAGTCTGGCCGGCGTGGAGGGTAGTAGCCAATCTTGCACAGCTGGTTACCTCCTCGAGCAGGGGTCCTCGAGTTAGGCCTGGTTACGTAATTCGAACAGGGGTCCTAGGTCCAGGCCTGTTTACGTAATTCGAGCAGGGGTCCTAGGTCCAGGCCTACGTCCGTAGCTCGAGCAGGGGTCCTCGGTTCAGGGCGCCGGGCAACAGACAGGTAGTCCTTCAACAATCCGGAAGGAGGGGGCGACGTCCGGGGGGGCACTCTCGAGGGGCAGGGGGACGAGGTGGGGCAAACCGTAGCAACACTGTCCCAACTAGCCCGTTCCTGGTGGTCAAGCCTAGTCAGTAGGTGTGCATACTTTCCTCAGGTTTTTCTGAGGTCATATGCAAATATTTTCTTGCTTCAGATGTCAATGAACTCGGAGGAAAAGGGGTATTGAGGAAAGAGGAAAAATGGTTGTTGTGAGGTACATATACATTCTAGCCTGGGAACTCGGGTATTATCTGTGACGCCTGCCAGCGTTGGCAGAATCGCCACTAGCGCTCGCCAGGGCAGTGAAATGGGCTACAGTCTATCTACAATGTTGTACTTTCTTTCTTGTCAATCGTCATGTCACAGGCAGTATAGAAGTGGTCTTTATTTTCGCCTGTGACAATGCATTATATTTTATATCATGAGTTGAACATAAGATGCATTGTAGTGAAGGAGAGAGAGAGAGCGAGCGAGCAGGGTGGGGGTTGGTGAGTGTTGCTTTTCCTCCTCCTCCCTCCCGGAGGAGTTGCTCGCCCGCGTGGTCTTTTCTCTCGGTTTTGATTGGCTGGTGGTTCCTGGCGCCTTCTGCAGGCCTGCTGCCTGGTGACGTAGCGGCCTGTGATTGGCTGACCACCATGCCTTTGTGTGTGATCCTGGAGGGGTCCCGAGGAGCTATTCTCTTCAGAGCTTGCCTGACCAGCATACCCTTCACATATCCCTTGCCACCTGTCACCGACTTCTACCTATAGAGCACTTTCTCTCTCTCTCAACTTTTTACCTCTCATTCTTCCTCTCTATTTAATATCATATCTCCCCTTTGGTTCTGCACGATTTCATATATCGGCCATCGTATTATATGTTGAAGCTCTCAGATATTATAGGTTTAGTTAGGCATTTTGGAGGGGTTACCAATTTGTCTGTAGAGGTTCGACACACTCACGGTGTCTCCCTGCCTATTCCTTGGCTGTCTGTTGGGCTATTTAATGTTAGACTGGGGTAAGGCTACTTGTGTTGTGATTTCCGATGTGTAACAGGTTTTGCTTAACCTGTACAATCGCAACGGAGACGTGGGAAGCCTAGGTGGTCTTTCTGACTGTGTACCTTGTGAGTTTAGCACTGTGCTGCGAATGAGGGCTTTTGCCTCTGCCACCCAGCACTGTGCTAACTCCTTTTGTTTTGACTTTGAGAGGGTCGCCAGGAGAGAACCAGATACTAGCGATCTGGATCTCTCAAGAGAGCACCCCGTCAATTAATGTAATTTGGCCTCACAGTCTTAAGGACCTCGCTAGGCTACGAGCCGCTTGCTCAGCCATTGTTTCCTAGCCTACGACATCCCAGCTAGACTTTATTAGCCTAGCAGACACCCGTTTAGAATTATAAACTCTTATGTTATGTATGCAGCATTCTTATTCACATTTACCGTAAGCATTGGTTGTTGTTGAGTTGTACAACCTGAGCAGGTTTTTTGAGTTGCCTGACGAAGGACTTCTTTTGTTGTTGGAGATAATACTAGTGTGCATTTATCGTTATTCCCATGTCAGTTGACACTGTCTGTCTCTACGCTTGTCCTATATTGACCCTGCTTTATATAACAGTTCAAAATCCGATACAATCATCTTACCCCAGCATCAGACTTTCTTCAGAAGATTCCTGCTCGATGCTTTGGGACTTTCGTTCACTTTCTTTAGTATAGGAGTGACAGTTCATTATTGTTTAGAGTAACTTTAATTATACCTTCTTCTAGTTTGCATTAAATCATTGCAGTGATTTAATTAAGATCTCTATATTTTCCTTGTATACCTTATTAACGTAATTGTATGTTGTTGTGATCAGGCTGTATCAGAGATCATCAGCCTGTAGTAGTAGTGCACTTATACTGAGTTATAGGATACCCCGTTATCGTTATCGCAGATTTAACTCTGGAGGGTATAGGTGTTTTTTGTGCGCCGGCATTATAAGTTCAGGGGTTGGATCTAGTGTTACCGTTGTGGCTGTGTGCCTTTCTAGTCCAATGATTAAGAGCCCTTGTTTTATACGAGCCCTGGTCGTAACATATCATATGGGCCTGGTTCCAAGGTAATATTACAATATTTAATGGGGCAGCTGGAAGGTCCAGGGTTGCTGTGAAAAATAGAAAACACTTAAAGCTTATAATGCAGCAACTGTCTTGCAGGTCTTCTAATTATCCTAGGACATATACATAGAGGATTGTAGTTGTATCTTCGGGAGCATGGATTGGTCAAGCACTGTTCAGGTCCATTTGTTCCTATAGTCCTCAGGTCGTTGGTGTTTATTTGCATAACTTCAGTTCATTCGTGTCTTCCATATCCAGGAGCTGAATACACGTAGCCCGTGCAGGTATTGGGCTGCACGGGGGCGTGACCCGAGCAGGTGGCTAATGAGTTTGCGGGACCTCCCATACCTTTGTCTCGTCATAGAAAACGGTGGACGCAGGGGTCGCTTGGGTATTTGTCCAAGGCTAATGCATGGGAGAATTGGGGTGTCTCTGTTATTTTCTTGTCTGGATTATGGGGGTCTTGGAGTTGCAGACTGTAGCTTTCAGACCGGGCATCTCAGTAATATTAGGTAATAATTATAGCAAAGTGGAACAAAATACATGTTGCTTATTGATAAACGATTATTTTAATTCACATTATTCTGTTTGGACCCATAATGTTGTCATTATATTTTAATAACATTTTTAGTCAGTAAAAATAAATATTTCGCTATGTCCACTACTATATATTCAGTATGTCTTTCCATAGCAAATAATTGTCTCTTTCCGTCTACTGTTTTGTGATTTTTTAATGCTAAAGCACAAGTTCCATCTCCCAACCAAACTCTTTATTGTGCGGCTGCAAATTGTGCGTTCCCTTTTCTGTTAAATCCCTTTTCCTTTATAACTTACATATTAACGTGAGTTCAACCCTTCCATGTGAGATTCCCTCTACTCTGGCCGGTACTAACTTTTCACTAATTGTATATATTACTAAGGGCACTCCCAATAAACAACTACATATACTGTACATACATAATGGTATAAGCGCACATACATATATATATATTGTTACGACTGGGGTTCAAATATATCAGGGCTCTTATTCATTGGACTAGTAATGGCATAAATGTTACAACGGAAAGCGCTAGCTCCAACCTCTGAAGTATATTCCCAGTGAACAAAGAACACAAATACTCTACAGAGTTCTATATGCAATAATAGGCTATCAAACTCTCAATAAATGTGCGTCTACTCTAGGCTTAATGTTATGTGAAAACAGCCTATTACTACCTATAACCGAAGGTGCTTGGTTATGGTATACAAAGTAAGGTGGTAAGAGAAGTTACAGCTTACGTTACTTTAATCAATAAATGTCAGGCACTCCTGCATGAAAGAAAGTGCACTAAAGTCCTTCAACACTAACAAGGAATCTTCTTTAAATGTTAGATGCTGTAAATATGCTCGTATCGGAAATGGAACCCAAAAAGGCAGGCAGTGGAACAATGCTCGTGCAGGCTATGCACACAAAAAGGCAGAATATATAATGCCGTCGGAGCCAAGAATATCCTAAACACTACAACACTAATAATAATCGCCACAATACAGTATTCCTATCAACAAAAAGAGCCTAAGTCGTTTGTGTCTCAATACATCAAACTAGGCTGCGAAATGCTTGTGTAATCATAAATGGGTATGCATAAAAAGAGTAATTAGGTTAATATACTTAATGTCTACTATGATTGATAAAGTCTAGCTAGAGTCAATGATACGAGATACTGGTGCGCATGGCATGCTGCATAGCCTAGTGCAAATCTCAAGTCTGTGTGTCAAATATTACGTTATAATGAAGGGTAGCTCTCTTGAGAAACCTTAATACCGAAGTATTAAGCGTTCTCCTGGCGTACCTCAAAGACAAACAACCGAGACTAGAACAGTGCAGAATGGTATAGGCAAAAAGCCCTCATTCGTGCATGCTCTACTCTCAATGGCACACAGACTAGGATTTACTCAATCAACTCCAGTTCTCAGGTATGTCGTGCCACTTTTAACTAAAGCCAGCACTCATAGGAAACAATACCTATTATATCAGACTCCCAGTCTAGCATTATCTAATCCAGCAGAACACTAATAATTATAGGAAGCAGCAATAAGAAAGCCAACCAATGCTTCGTGATCCACTTATCTTAACAACTAACATACACAGGTTATATCAGACCTTAACACACAATACAACTGGCCAGCATGAAGCTGATTTTGCAGAGTTAACCAGAGGGGATATAATGTTAATAAAGGTGGTGAAAGATATGGAAAATGAGAGAGATAGGCAGAGGAAAAGATTCTCAGGTAAGAGCGGGGACAGGTTGCAAGGGATAAAGATGGATGCGTTCTAGAAACCAGATCTGAGGGAGAGAGTGGCGAGGAACCAGTATATATACTCGCACTAGCTCGAGCCGCGTGGGAAACCAACGGTTACGAGTCGACCGACCACTCACAGAGCTCGCAGCATGGTAAGGACCTCTCTCCACCAACCCCCGCGAGGCAGCCAGCCGTGACGTCATCGAGCGGGACAAAAAACACTGCGCGCCCCCTCTCACTCTGTTCTACTCCCTCTCTCTCTCCCAGATCCTATCATTACTAGTTAATGACAAAACATATACTTTACAATTAAATATATAAAGCCTTGACATGGGCGAAAACAAAGAGCCTTTCTGGACTGCCCATGACACGAGCTTTCATATGAAATAAAGCACACTCTAATACATAAACTGTAGCCCCATCCACTGCCCTGGCGATCCTAGCGAGTCACTGTAGGACAAGCCATGCGGTTCTAACGGAGTGGTCAACGTCACACCCCCCCCCCAAGATTTTTCTCAGAGGCCCCAAGGCTCACAAAAATCTGATGGTTAGAACCCATGCTATATCTCCACTTCCCATCACCCAGCGGCAGTAAAATATCTGGCACAGTTCTTCAACAAAACATTCTTTTCAAAATTATAACCCTCCCAACACAATAGGTTAAATTATATGTAGTTATGCTCCTCAAGAGCGAGCTTCTCTAGCCCAGCATTCTGAGAGGAGTGCAACTCAGAATTACTGCTATAACATACTGAAAAAATTCAACTATTAAAGAAAGTTTTTTATTTGATTTTTATGTTTTTAATTTGTTTATTTCGGCTGCACTATAGGGGCAAGCCTAGTTTTTTCTTCTATACCAAACGCTCAACTCCTGCTTTACGACCCAATACGCTGGGCTACAACCGCGAGCCAACAAGCACCAAGCGCAAAATACTATTCAAACTAAAGCAGGAGGCTACCCGTGTGTCAATCTACCCAGGATCATCTACCCTCGAAAGACAATCTGCAATCACGTTGTCACAACCGGCAGTATGGCGTATGTCCAGGTTATATTCTTGTAACATTAGCGACCACCTGGTCAGCCTCATATTCCGATTGTGAAACTGGTTCAAAAACTTGAGAGGGTGATGATCTGTGTAAATTACAACGACTGGACCATAGGCTGGAACATAGACCTCGAAATGCCTCAGTGCAAGTACAATTGCCAGCAGCTCTTTCTCGACAACAGAGTAGTTCTTTTGGGCTGAATTGAACTTCTTCGAGTAGAAACTAACAGGATGTTCCAGCCCATCATCGTCCTTTTGCATAAGGACGGCACCAGCCCCCACACCACTAGCATCCGTTGCTAGTTGGAAAGGTAGGCTAAAGTCAGGGGCCCTGAGGATCGGGTGAGTGCACAACAGGTGTTTTACTACGCTAAACGCCTTCTCACACTCAGGCGCCCATTTGAATTTCTTATCCTTCGCTAAAAGATCTGTCAGAGGTGCTAGCACGGTAGAGTACCCCTTAATGAAGCGTCTGTAGTATCCGATCATACCTAAGAACCTCATGATCTGCTTCTTGGTGGCCGCCGGGGAAAGTGATCAATCGCAGCTATCTTGTTCTGTGGGGGGCATACCTGACCCAACCCCACCATGAACCCAAGATACTGCACGGACGCCCGCACGAAATCACACTTTGCCAGGTTGACCACCAAGCCAGCCTCACTAAGCCTCTTGAACAGGAGTTCTACGTGCTCACAATGACTCGTAAAGCTGTTGTCATAGATAATAACATCGTCGAGGTATACTGTGCAATTAGGAATGTCTCTCGTTATATCATTCATCAAACTCTGAAAGGTAGCGGGTGCGTTCTTTAGACCATAAGGCATAACGTTACAGCGGTAGGTAGCACCATCCACCACAAAACCACATACCTCTTTCGCTCGTTCGGACAAGGGCACCTGCCAGTATCCCTTAACCAAGTCCACCTTGGTTAGGTACTTTGCATTGCCTATCTTGTCCACACAGTCGTCGACCCGAGGAAGAGGGTATGGGTTGGTGGGCGTCAAACCGTTTAACCGTCTGTAGTCTACACAGAATCGCACCTTACCATCCGGTTTTGGTTGCAGCGTGACGGGAGATGTCCACTTCACCACCCCCTTCTCAATCAGCCCCCTTGTTAACATATACTCCAACTCTGCCCGGAGGGCCGGCAGTTTAATAGGGGGCACCCTATAGGGAACTGACTTGAAAGGTGGGTGGTCTCCCACGTCCACGTCGTGCACCTCTAGGGTAGTGAGGCCTGGGTGCTCCGCGAAAACAGAGGGGTATGAACCAAACAGGCGCTCCACAGCCACCCGCTGATGCTCAGGTAAGTGTTGCAACGCTTCCTGAGCCGCCTGGTTCGTGTTCCCCGCCCACTGGTTCGCAGAGACATGATGATCCCAGTTATCCTCCACCTGAGCTTGACTGTCCCGTTCTCCTTCTCCACCTTGACTGCTAAACGTCATCACAGGCACAGGGAGAGGCTCATGGGGGGTGCCTCACATACTCCTTCATAAGATTAACGTGACATAACTGATTGCGCTTACGTCTGTCTGGAGTGGCTACCAAGTAATCCAGGTCCGATAGCTTCTCAACCACCCTATAAGGACCAGTGTACTTCGCGGATAAGGGGTGACCTACAAGGGGCAGTAGAATCAACACCTCCTGACCCACGTGAAACTCCCTGAGTTTAACCTTGAGGTCGTACCTGTCCTTCATGAGGGCCTGAGAGCTAGTCAAATTACGGCCAGCCAACTCCAGACTGCGCAACATCCGTTCCCGACTGTCGAGGACATACTTGAGCATAGAACAAGGTTTGTCTGCACCCTCCCATATTTCTTTAACCATATGGAGAGGCCCTCTGACACGGTGTCCAAAGACGAGCTCATTAGGGCTGAATCCCAAACTTTCCCCAGGTACCTCCCGTGCAGCAAACAAAACATATGGCAGGCCAAGATCCCAATCTTTCCTATTCTCAAAGCAATAACAACGAAGCATAGATTTTAAGGTTGAGTGCCATCGCTCTAACACACCCTGGCTCTCCGGATGATACGCAGATGACACAACCGTAACAATCCCATGCTGCTGCATAGTTTGAACAAAGAGGTTAGAAGTGAAGTTGGATCCTTGGTCTGACTGAATCTCCTGCGGGTAACCATACCGGGAAAAATACACTAGCAAGTTTCGGACCACCGTCTTCGCTGACCCATTTCTCATAGGGTAAGCGTCAGGGTACCTTGTTGCTACATCCATGATGGTCAGGAGAAACTTGTTTCCGGCACTTGTAGGGGGAAGGGGGCCAACCATATCCACTATAACCTTACTAAAGGGAGGCCCACTGACAGGAATGGGGTGTAACGGCGCCTTAGGAATGCTCTGATTCGGTTTGCCAACCTTCTGACACACATCACACATTGCCACCCATGACATAACTTGTGCTCTCAGACCAGGCCACCAAAATAATTTCCCCAAGGCTGCAACCGTCTTACGGACACCCAGATGTCCCGCCAGTGGTACATCATGGGCCAACCTAAGTAGGCTTTCCCTGCAAACCCTTGGCACGACCAGCTGGTCTACCTCTCCTGACCCCCCCTCCCAATTCCTCTGCGGATCTTGGAATCGCCGATATAATATGCCATCTATGAAAAAAAAATCTCCCGACTGTGCATCACTGTCCTCCTCCAACTCGACAGCACCGGTACCACATCCAAGAACCTCCGGGTCTTCCAATTGCAACTTACGAATGTCCGAAGGAGCAAGCCTATCCAAGTGTTTGCGAAACAACTCATGCCCCCCTCCTACATTAAATTTGGCCTCCCGTTGCTCTCTCTCTGCGTACCGTTGCTGTCTCATCGTCTTTTTAAGCCCATCCACTGCCTTCCCAGGAACAGTTAATGGGTCTTCTCTAGACTCGAAAATTGGTCCTAATAATGAGTCCCCGAGAATGTCCGCTGATACTGAACTCTCAACCGCATCAACTTTCAACCCCTTCTCGGTACCCTTCCTCCGCTGATCTAAAGACTGTTGACCAGAATGTGACCCCCTGGATGCAAGGGAACGGGTGACAACACATGCCATAGGTTGCCCCCGACACTTCTCAACCCACTCCTGCTCCTCCCTACTCACGTCGGCCGGCTTCTCGGCAACGACCAAGGGTGGAGCCTCAGAGGTAGGCCCCGCAAAGTCGTTGCCGAGAAGGAGGTCGACGCCCCCAACAGGTAACTTCTCCACAATTCCTACATCCAGGTCACGAGTCACACCATCAACCTCCATCTTCATTCTTACAAGCGGGTATGACCTTGTTGCATTAACTCCCTGAACCACAACCACCCGCGCCGTATTTACAGGTTTACCAGTGAAATTTCTCAACAGTGTTTGCGATGCCCCAGTGTCACGCAAAATTCTCACCTCATGTCTTCTACCCCCCCACTCCACACAACCGAGTCCCCTGTGGTCACTAAAGGCATCACGGACAGGGAATAAGCCTTCCGGATCCTTCTGCACTGGCAGTGTATTTACCTCGGAAGAAATGCCTCTAACAAACTCCGATGTCCTCTTGAACACTCCAATGCCGTGAGCAAAAGACACGGCTGCCGGAGGAGGTCGACTAGGGCACTCATTTGCCTTATGACCCTCCTTGTGGCACTTAAAACACATAAATTTCGGTTTCGGCTTATACTGTGATGTAAAAGGCCCCTGACTTTTCTTATACGGCGTGGGGTTAGGTTTGAATTCAGTTTTAGTTTCATTGCTCTTTTGTTTAAATGTGTCGTTGCTACGGGGAGGGGGAGGATAACGGTCCCTAGCACTTGCATCGTACTTCTGTGAGGACCCGCAACCCCGAATCAACGACAGCCGTAGATCAGCCATTTCTGCTGCTTCTACTAGAGTTCTTGGGTTTTTCTCCTTTAAGTTCAAAGTTAGATCACCGCCCGTGCTCTTAAAGAACTGCTCCAACATCATTAACTGCTTAATTTCATCAAATGTTGTGACCTTCTCCGATCGGAGCCAGTTCCCCATAGCATCGGACAAGTCCCGGGCGTGTTCCAAAAAGGTGCTATCTCTTCCCTTAGTTACACCCCGGAACTTCAAACGGTACGTTTCTGGTTTCAGTTCATAAGCCCTCAGGACAGCCTCCTTGAGATCCTCATACACAATACATGACTCCAAAGGTAACGCATCGTAGGCTTTAAGACCCTTGCCTATTAATCTAGAGGATACAAGTGCTGCCCATTTATTCTCTGGCCACTGGTGTTCCTGGCACTTCTTCTCAAAGCGTGTGAAAAATTCTGTTACACCACTCTCATCAAACACCGGAACCAGTTTCAATAAGTGCGAGAGAGACTGCTCATGAACACGGTTACCAGCCCCAAGTCGCTGTCCCGTTGTCTCTACTCGCGACTTCTCTACATCCATGTCGGCACAGTACCTAGTCGACTCAGCTTGGATTTTTGCTTGACTGATAGTTTTTCTCTCATCTATCTTGGCTAATTCTAATTGCTGCTGAAGCTCACCTGCCCTTTGTTGCTGCTGAAGCTCACATGCCCTTATAGCCTTTCTCTCTTCAATCTTAGCTAATTCGAGCTGAAGCAATAATTCTGGAGTTAACCCTGGAGGAGGTGAAGGTGCTACAATGTTTGAAATTACCGGTGGTCCCCCCAGGGGCAACCCATCCTGCCAGTCACCACCCACCTGTGGAAGCGTACCCGGGGTCGGCAAACTACTGGGATGGCTGGGAGTCGAGTGTAGGGGAAGCATGGCCGAAGGGCTCTGAGCACTCAACCCATCTCGCTCACCAGTCACCCTGCCCAGTACACACGTTATCAAGTTATCCCTGGTCATGCTGCTAGTACCCGCATGACCGATAGCTGTGGCCAGGCATTGAAGACCATACCGATTCACACCCACCAACCGCTCGGCAGTAACAGGCCATTGCAAAAATATCCTAGCATCCTCCTCACAGTTCACCTGATTAACCCTTTCATCCTGCTGCTGTTCCTCAGTTTCTACATGACGTACTGTGTCTCCATTCTCCTCTGATCCGGTATAAGACATGATGCACACAAAAATTTCTCACCACAATATTCAGAAATGAAGCACCCCAAACTCTTATACCTCGATATACACACAAAAATTCTCGGAAATACTCAAGGGCTATACTATGTTGCAAAAAAAAAATTATTCTTGCTGATCCCCGCAAAATATTCTCCAAAACAACAAATGTTCCCTGCTAATAAATGTAGGTTCACCAAATCCTAGGTAAGGTCGCCATTTGTTACGACTGGGGTTCAAATATATCAGGGCTCTTATTCATTGGACTAGTAATGGCATAAATGTTACAACGGAAAGCGCTAGCTCCAACCTCTGAAGTATATTCCCAGTGAACAAAGAACACAAATACTCTACAGAGTTCTATATGCAATAATAGGCTATCAAACTCTCAATAAATGTGCGTCTACTCTAGGCTTAATGTTATGTGAAAACAGCCTATTACTACCTATAACCGAAGGTGCTTGGTTATGGTATACAAAGTAAGGTGGTAAGAGAAGTTACAGCTTACGTTACTTTAATCAATAAATGTCAGGCACTCCTGCATGAAAGAAAGTGCACTAAAGTCCTTCAACACTAACAAGGAATCTTCTTTAAATGTTAGATGCTGTAAAGATGCTCGTATCGGAAATGGAACCCAAAAAGGCAGGCAGTGGAACAATGCTCGTGCAGGCTATGCACACAAAAAGGCAGAATATATAATGCCGTCGGAGCCAAGAATATCCTAAACACTACAACACTAATAATAATCGCCACAATACAGTATTCCTATCAACAAAAAGAGCCTAAGTCGTTTGTGTCTCAATACATCAAACTTGGCTGCGAAATGCTTGTGTAATCATAAATGGGTATGCATAAAAAGAGTAATTAGGTTAATATACTTAATGTCTACTATGATTGATAAAGTCTAGCTAGAGTCAATGATACGAGATACTGGTGCGCATGGCATGCTGCATAGCCTAGTGCAAATCTCAAGTCTGTGTGTCAAATATTACTTTATAATGAAGGGTAGCTCTCTTGAGAAACCTTAATACCGAAGTATTAAGCGTTTTCCTGGCGTACCTCAAAGACAAACAACCGAGACTAGAACAGTGCAGAATGGTATAGGCAAAAAGCCCTCATTCGTGCATGCTCTACTCTCAATGGCACACAGACTAGGATTTACTCAATCAACTCCAGTTCTCAGGTATGTCGTGCCGCTTTTAACTAAAGCCAGCACTCATAGGAAACAATACCTATTATATCAGACTCCCAGTCTAGCATTATCTAATCCAGCAGAACACTAATAATTATAGGAAGCAGCAATAAGAAAGCCAACCAATGCTTCGTGATCCACTTATCTTAACAACTAACATACACAGGTTATATCAGACCTTAACACACAATACAACTGGCCAGCATGAAGCTGATTTTGCAGAGTTAACCAGAGGGGATATAATGTTAATAAAGGTGGTGAAAGATATGGAAAATGAGAGAGATAGGCAGAGGAAAAGATTCTCAGGTAAGAGCGGGGACAGGTTGCAAGGGATAAAGATGGATGCGTTCTAGAAACCAGATCTGAGGGAGAGAGTGCCGAGGAACCAGTATATATACTCGCACTAGCTCGAGCCGCGTGGGAAACCAACGGTTACGAGTCGACCGACCACTCACAGAGCTCGCAGCATGGTAAGGACCTCTCTCCACCAACCCCCGCGAGGCAGCCAGCCGTGACGTCATCGAGCGGGACAAAAAACACTGCGAGCCCCCTCTCACTCTGTTCTACTCCCTCTCTCTCTCCCAGATCCTATCATTACTAGTTAATGACAAAACATATACTTTACAATTAAATATATAAAGCCTTGACATGGGCGAAAACAAAGAGCCTTTCTGGACTGCCCATGACACGAGCTTTCATATGAAATAAAGCACACTCTAATACATAAACTGTAGCCCCATCCACTGCCCTGGCGATCCTAGCGAGTCACTGTAGGACAAGCCATGCGGTTCTAACGGAGTGGTCAACGTCACAATATATATATATATATATATAGAGAGAGAGAGAGAGATATACTGTACTACGTATTATGTGCTCAGTTGATTACTTATATACACCCACTGTATGTTAATTTTACTGACTGTCAGTGCATGTAAATCCTCTAGCAAAATACAAGAAATTTACATATCCCGGAGAGTGAGAGAGAAAAAATATAGAAACATTAAGTAGTAGTATATTCTTAAATATCAACCAAGTGAAACTCATTATGTATTTTAATATTATCAGATTGACGTTACCCATTCATAGACTTCTGTGTAGATTTTGCAACAATATAAAATAAAATAACAAATAATGTGTGCGTGTGTTTACACTTAAATTTTCTTTTTGGTTTCCATCCAATCATGACCAATCTGGGCTAAACATTTTCAAATATTTGTTGTGAGGCAACAAACTGTGCTCAGTAAAGTACGAGCTTCACCTGCAGTAACCAATACACCGAGCTTGTGTCCATTAACAGTTGTAGGGGAGACGGTTGATTTTTCTGGCTCCCCTTCTCCCTCATTAGTTTTCATATTTAAAGACGTTCGGCCCATTAGTTTGGCAACTATAAGGCATTACGCCCCCTTTAGTTGTCAATATTAAGTCTTTTCGTGTAATTTAGGTGTCGATTTTTTCCTGGCGAACGATAACGAGCCTGTCATTTAAGAGGAACCGGCTTTCGGCCGGGACATTTCCATCAAAAAATGTGAAACTGTATCTTGAATGAGGATCTTGTTTTTTATGTACAGTACTTATTTTGTTGTTTTAAAGAATGATGGAGGTCTAGGGAGGAAACTATTGCAAATATTAATAATAATAATAAGCAAATAAATTCGCCCATAACCCCCCTAAAACGAAATCAAAGAGTATTTGAGAACGTTCTTCCATGCTTGGTCGTATCGAATCAGAAGAGTGAAATGCACAGTAGAATATTTCCTGGCAATACAGCATATCAATGAGTAGTTAACCCGTAAACGGCGAGAAAGTTCATAAGAAGTTTTACTGGGCGACGGCAGCAAAGCTCTAAAGAGGGTGGTTTTTAAACACGCACCAAAACCGCGGGCTTTAACCCAGGCGGCTACAAATTGGTGCGTGAGTAGTACTAGATGGCACCTCTCGCCACCACCCCCACACACACCTCAGTCGCGTGTGTACAGTCAGATACCAAGTTTTTACCATGGAGCCTACACGTCCCTCTCCCGCGCGCCCTTCTGACACGACCAGCCCTCCTTCGGGTGGTGTCAGTGCCCGTGGAAGGCGGAGAGTGGCTGCCCATAAGGAATCCTACCTCTACAATTGTAGTAGTGACTCTGACGAAGATTTCGTGCCCCGCAAAAGGCACGTAAAAGTGGTACGGTACGTGCCCAAAGATCACTGGCCTTTCCCGATGTCAGTGCACCTTCTACTGCTACCAGTACCACCTCTACCACCTATGCCGCCTCTACAGGAGGGCCTTCTGCATCGGGAGGAGGCCGCCCTAGGGACGCAGGACCTGCGGGGGCGACTGGACAGAAAGGGAAAGGGAAGGGGGTGGGCAAGAAAAGCAAGCCTGCCTCTACCACCATCGTGCCACCACGGGCCGCCGCTGCCCCTGCCCCTGCAGCCGCAGCCGCCCCTGCCACTGCCCCTGCCGCCGCAGGGACAAAAAGGAAGGTGAAGGGGAAGAAAACACCGCCTGCCTCTACCCCCATCGTGCCACCACGGGCCGCCCCTGCAGTCCCTTCCACCTCTGCTGGCCCTTTCACCTCTGCTGGCCCTTTCACCTCTGCTGGCCCTTCCACCTCTGCTGGCCTTTCGGCCCCTGTCCAGAAGACGCCTCTGAGATTACGGCAGAGGAATCCCCTGACGCCCTCCAAATATGCCTCCCTGCTATTTGGTGACGAAGCGGATAGTGATGGGGATTTGGACGGCGATGAGAGGGATTGGGGCGGCGTGGACAGTGATAGTGAGTCAGCGGCCGGCGATGGGAACGAGGAAGGGCGTTCGTCGTCTGAGGAGGGCGACGACGAAATACTTTATCGGGACCACGATAGTGACCTATCCGAAGGTGGCGCTGACGATGATGATGACGCAAACTTGCCCATGCGTGATGCAAATATTCATGCGTTTGCATGGTCAGATGGGGCCGATTTCATACCGGACTTGCACCAGTTTGATGAAAATCAATCTGGTTCAACAGCAGATTGGCCCTGTGATGATAATGCAAGCGAGATGGATTTCTTCTTGGCATTCTTTGACTTGGAGATTATGGCATTCATTGTGGCCCGAACCAACGCCTACTTCAGGTGGGTGTGGGACAGAATGCACATGATATCTCCAAGGGCGAGAATACGAGCCTGGGTGGATACGACTGCCAACGATTTCATGACGTTCTTTGCCCTGTTGTTGCTCATGCCTCTTTGCAAGAAGCATGTGCTGCAACATTACTGGAAACACGACCCACTCGTGTTAAGGGGAGGTGTGGTGGAGTGGTCTTGCCACTGGCCTGGTAATCCAAAGGTCCCGGGTTCAAATCCCGATGTATCAATGGGAAGATATTATTGGGATGGAATTTGTGCTGTACCTAGTATCAGTGCATTACCACAAAGCCCACCGAAACGTCAATAAAATACCCTCATTGTTCCCTGATTAAATAGCACTGTATGAATATTCCCATATTCAAAATATGCTATAGGGGTGCAATGCCTGGTGAGTTATCTGCTCAACAGGTGGCGTTGTGTGTGTGTAAGTGTGAGAGTCCGAGTGTAGAGGGTGAGACAGTGAAGCACGGGAACGAGATGGCTTCAGAAATGGGGTCGTTTCGGGCCATGAGTGAGCACCGTGCCTCATGTGAAGGCAAGATGGCAGGTGCTCGTTGTACTCTACGTGCTTCACATGTCTCACTCCCTAGACTGGAACAAGACCTCACGGGCTTCACTGTTCATTGTAAAGTGGTGAATGTAAAGGCTCTCAGCCTATGCCCGAGAGGAAGTAAGTTGGAATATATAAAAAAAAAAAAAAAAAAAAAAAAAAAAAAAACTCATTGCCACACCAATTTTCAACAAGTACATAACCCGTAGCAGATTTTCATTGCTGCTGAGATTCATTCACTTCTCAGACAATGACAATCCTAACAGAAATGACAGAATCTGGAAAATTTGTGAGGTTTACACCATGTTGATGGCGAGGTACAAGAAATACTTCAACCCTTTCCACAACTTGGTGATCGATGAGTCGCTCGTGCTCTTCAAAGGTCGTCTTGTTTTCAAGCAGTATATCCTCTTGAAGAGGCAGAGGTTCGGGATCAAGTTGTTCGTCTTGTGTGACTGTGCTCGGCATAGTGCTCGACATGATCGTCTATACTGGAACTGATATAGACGTGCCAAGAGTCGCTGCCAATGACCCCTTGGGCTTGTCTGGGGCCATCGTGAAGAAAATTATGGAACCATACATGGGCAAGGGGCACACATTGTACACCGACAATTGGTATACTTCTGCTCTCTGCCAGTTTCTACATGACAACCAAACGGGATCATGTGGGACTGTCAGAAAGACAAGAAAGTTCATGCCGAAGTTCGTCGGTCGTGTAATGCCACTAGAAAATCCATCATACAGTGACACACCCTCGGAGGACGACCTTGTTCCGGAACACCAGGAGAGAAGCGCACGAAGAAGGCGACGAAGGGGACGAGGGAAATATAAAATGATGGAGAAGTCTGGCAAAGTGTTGGCCATCAAGTGGAAGGACAGACGTGATGTACACCTGCTGTCAACTGTCTACACAGGCGCCCAGGTCGACTCAGGCAAAATCCACTACCGGACCAAGAAAGTAATTGACAACCCTGACATGGTGGTGGATTACACCAAGAATATGCGCCTGGTGGACAAGTCCGACTGCCAACTCGCAGGCGCTGAGTGTCTGAGAAAGACAGTCAAGCGGTACCACAAGCTCTTCCATCATCTTGTGGATATCACCATGCTCAACGCCTACAATATGTGGCTTGTAAAAAGGGAAATGGCCCCGAACAAGAAGCTCAAGTTCCGGGAGTTTGTGTACAATGTGTCGTACCAACTCCTGGAGAAGTTCGGGGAGCCCACTAAAACTAAAGTGGGTTGGCGTGGTGCCCATGCCCCCGACCATATACAGGTAGCTCTGTCACGGCATTTCCCAGTCCAACACAGAGTTTGTTGGCAATCGGCGAAAGCAGCTGGTGTGCTATGCCTGCTCCAACACCACCAGGAGGCCCAGGACAAAGCCCAGGGTCACCACCATGTGCCAGGAGTGCAAGGTCCCCCTTTGCCTCGGCGACTGCTTCAGGGACTACCACACCCTGAAGCTTTTCTGAGTGTCGCTGCCCTGCCCTTGACTCGTGCCCTACCTCACCTCACCTGACCTGACCTGACCTACCTAACCGTGCGCTTATGTCACTCTCACTCATGATCTTCCTAAATCACTCTCTCATGCTCTCTTTAGCTAATCACTCTCAATCATTATCTCTTTCCTAAGTCACTCTCGCTCAAGATATCTTTCCTAAGTCCCTCTCACTCATGATCTTCCTAAATCACTCTCTCATGCTCTCTTTAGCTAATCACTCTCAATCATTATCTCTTTCTTAAGTCACTCTCGCTCAAGATATCTTTCCTAATTCACTCTCACTTTTATGATCTATTCCCTAAGTCACTCTCACTCATGATCTCTTTACTGTGATACCAATTGCATTGTATATATATATTTGGTTATTTTATTTGTTATGTTCACTTGTAATTTGTAATGTTTTCATTCACTACCTCAAGATAAATCTCCTGTGATAGTAATGTGCCCATATATGTTTGTATGTAATGTAATAATAAATAAGAATATTTTGCAAACTATGTTCCTATGTATGTATTTCCTATTATAATATAAAACAAAACAAAAAATAAATAAATAAATAAATAAATAAAAAGACAAAAAAGAAAATTCAAACTCATGTAATTGTATTCTTGCAATATGAATTATTTTATTAATAATTCATATTGCTTGAATACAATTACATGAGTTTGTAAAAAAAAAAATTTGCCAACATTTTTCTAAACATCAAAAAAGTTTCTCCATAACCCCCTACTGGACTCGAACCCACTGCCCTGGCATTCATCCCGATTGCCTCTCCGTGACCTTACCGATCGGGCCTACGCGGCTCATACTAATGAAAAGGGAAAACTTGGTCTGTAGATTCGACCTGTCACCCGCGACCAAAAAAAAAAAAAAATACATCGATATACTATTGTATATCGATGAATGTTTTGTTCACTACATGGGAAATATATTACATGCATATACTCGTAGATCAATGAAATTATCTGTCATATTTACTCAAAGTGACATGTAAAATACCACTCTACAATATACTTATATTATGCATTTATGGAATCCTACAATAGGTCTGTGTTTGTGTCCAAAGGGTCAAGCAGTTTATCTTGTGTAAAACGACACCAGTCTATTTCGGGCACACTGTTTATTTCAGGCAAACCCCCTACTTTTGTAAGGTACACTCCTTCCTCCCACAAACCTACACTGATTTCGTTCTTTTTATACTGTCTACGGCCAAATAATGGGTGGCCACTCTTCACATGGGACTACTGCAGTGTCTGCATGCTATATGAAAGCATGACAGTGATCAATACGTACATTATATGCCAATGTTTTCTATCAACCCACCTCCCTCCCTCCTCCTCCTACCCCTGTGTCACACCCACAACACCACACATGTGCATCTGTACACCCTCGGGCGACTGTCATATGAGTCATATGATCCCTCCCTCCCTACATTCCCTCTCTAGGTCACGTATACTTTCAGCTTATATATCGTATATATTGTGTATGTGCGTCTTATTTCTTGCTATTGTGACGCATGTCCAGTGTGAGCATGCTGTACAGAACGCCTAGTCATGCCCCACTCTCGCTAGGATCGTCAGGGCAGGAACTTTGGCTGTAGTCTATGTAGAGTTTCCTAACTTAGTTCATGTGAGCCGTTGTACTATAAGTATTATGAATATGTATTTTGTTTTCATCTGAGTCAACGAGTTCTATTTTATATCATTAGTTATAAGTATTGTGTATAAAACTTATTTGTAATGATGAGAGGAAAGAGAGAAATTACGTAATGGGGGTCAGTGGGTGCGCCATGCGGGAGGTGGGCCTAACTCACTAGCACTCCCCCCCCTCCCCCCTCCCCTCAGTGCTGGGAAAGCCTTTGTCTATCCCAGATTGAGAGAGAGAAATTACGTAATGATTGTCAGTGGGCGGTCCTTAGTAGTTCACGTTGGGCTCACTAGAGGGCCGAGTATAAAAAGGGAAGTCTAGCCATTTTGTCTTCAGAACTCATTAGGCAGAGCGACTTCTCATTTCCCTTGCTAACTATATATATTCTTCTGACTGATGTGAACTTTCTCTACTACCTTTACATTCTTATCTCCTCTTTTCCCTACCCTTTTTAACTCCCATGGTCCCGTTGGTGCAGAGCTAGTCAGCCAACGTATTATCGCTTGAGTTCTCACGAGATATATGCCTATTAGATAGCTTATTTTGGACGGGTTAACTTAGAATAGGATTGATTTATGTTTGTTGCACTCGTATATGCATTTCCCTGTGTGTTATTATTATTGTTCCTGTTTTCTGCTAGTCTAGGTAATGCTAGACTGGGATAGGGCTACTGGTGTTGTGATTTCCGATGTGTACTAGATTATGTTGAACCTGTACAATCGCAACGGAGACGTGGGAAGCCATGGTGGTCTTTCTGACTGTGTACCTTGTGAGTTTAGCACTGTGTTGCGAGTGAGGGCTTTTGCCTCTGCCACCCAACACTGTGCTAACTCGTTTGCTTTGACTTTGAGAGGGTCGCCAGGAGAGAACCAGATACTAGCGATCTGGATCTCTCAAGAGAGCACCCCGTCAATTAACGTAATTTGGCCGCACAGCCTTAAGGACTTCGCTAGGCTACGAGCCGCTTGCTCAGCCATTGTTTCCTAGCCTACTACATCCCAGCTAGACTTTACTCGATCAGCGGATACAGAATAGTATTGAAGCTTTCCTTATGTATGATATTGTTTATGCACTATTGATTTCATGTGTTGCACGCTTGGCTACTTTAGTGATTAGTGGCCCACGAGCACAATCCGAGTAGGCTATTGCCGGTGCATTTGCGGAGTACTTCTTTTTAATGTTTGCCATTTACTATTGCATATTCATATAATTATTCTTATGCCAATTTAAACCTTTAATAATATTTAATTGCCAGTGTTTTGCTTATTGAATTGCTTTTCAAAATCCGATACGTACTTCTTACGAGCATCCGAGAAGCATCTAACTTTTTCAGAAGATTCCTTGCTCGATGCTTAAGGACTATTAATTAACGTAACGTAATAGTGCCGATCCGAAGTAGAGGGTGGAGGACTTCTTAAGTTCTTAGTCAAGGGTGGATTACTTCGGCTTCGGCCAACACTATTCTTTGGTGTTGTTGTTTCTTACTTCTTTGTTTGATTGTTGACCAGACTAGATAATTCCTGTCTCTTTATTAGTCTGTTGTTGAACACTAGTACCGAGTTCTTGTATACCCCGTTATAGCAGATTGAACTCTGGAGGGTATTGGTGTTTTTTGTTCGGCTGGCAGTACTCAGGGGTTGGGATCGTGTGTTTCCGTTGTGGCAGCGAGCCGTACTCGAGTCCTGATTGAGAGCCCTTGTGTACCCGAGTGCCAGGTCGTAACAAATGGCGACCTTGCTTAGGATTTTGTGAACAGTATAAATTTTTGCAGAGTTGTACAACATTTGTTTGTTTGTATTTTAGCGTGCATATTGAAGAATATTTTTTTTTGTATGGCAATTAGTAAAGCATTTAAGAGACTCCAGTTAATTTAGTAATTAGTGCTTGCATAGGAAGTTTAACACTTTTGTCTCGAGAATTTTTTTTGTGGACTTCAGTATGTCGTGCACTAGCACTGACGATGAGCGAGAGATGTCATTTGAAGGTGTGCCGTTAGTAACCAGTGAGGAGGATGCTAGAGTTTTTGTGAGTAAGCGGTACCACGTGACGGAGGAGAGGCTGACTGGGGTGGATGTTTGTGGCTTGCACCTGATAGCCAAGGTTTTGGGCATTTCCAATGTAGTAGGGATGTCCAAGGGGGAGCTGATTTCCTGGGTGTTGCGTGGGCGACATGGGGTTTCGGAGGAGAGGGCGTTTGGGGGGGTTCCTCCCCAGATCCCCTCTCACTCGACTCCCACAGTGCCGTCCACTCAGTTACCGGAGGTTAGCACTCTCCCACAGAGGGATGAGAATTGGCAGATTGGAGTGCCCTCGGGTGGTGCACATGGTGGTTCCCCAGTTTTTGCCCCCCCCTCCTTCAGTAGTGGCAGCTCCGTCTTCCTGCCTGTCTCCAGATATGGTATTTAGACTTGAGCTTGCTAAGATTGAGGCTGGGACGAGGAGGCATGAGATTGAGGTTAGGAGGCAGGAGGATGAGACCAGGAGGCATGAGGCTGAGCTTAGGTACGACTCAGAGAAATATTGTGCTAAATTAGATTTAGATAAGACTCGTGCAGAGTCGACAGGGACTCGGATGGGCCGTGAGGGCCAAGTAAGAGAACAGTCCTTAGCCCACTTAGTCAAATTAGTGCCGGTATTTAGTGAAACTGAAGTCACAGAATTTTTTAATCGTTTTGAGAAGAAGTGTAGGGAGCATAATTGGCCTGAAGAGAAGTGGGCAGCTCTAGTCTCCTCAAGACTTACGGGTAAGGGTCTGAAGGCTTATGATGCACTGCCTTTAGAGTCTTGCATTGACTACCCAGAATTGAAGAGAGCTGTCCTACGGGCATACGAGTTGCAACCGGAAACATATCGATTGAAGTTTCGGGGTGTTACAAAGACTAGGGAGGCGACCTTTCTTGAACATGCCCGGGACTTAAAAGATGCACTTAAAAACTGGACACGTTCTGAGTAAGCTGAGACGGCCGACCAGTTGACTGAGCTGTTTCTGCTCGAGCAGTTTTATAAGTGTACTGGTGCAGAAATGACTTTAACTATTAAAGAAAAGAACCCAAAAACTCTACAGGAGGCAGCTGAGATGGCTGACCTCCGGCTATCACTAATTCGTGGGTGCGGGTCTGCCCAGCGTAGTGAGGCAGGTAACAAGGGGCGTGACGCCCCATCCCCCCGAGTTAGTGATATACCTTATGCAAACAAGTACAAGAGCCATGATACCAAGACTGACCACAAGACTAGCACCGTCCCATTTAACCCGGGAGCTGCGGGGAGACTCTAAAGAGTTCCCCCGGCGGACTGCGGGAAGACTCTCTGGAGTAACGCTTTTGAACGCGTACCAAAACCGCGCGTAAATAGTCAGACGGCTGAAAATTGGTGTGGATATAGTACTACGTGTCAACTCTCGATACCACCCCGCGAAACGCTCTCCCCGCACTCGAGCAAGCACCACCGCGCCAGTAACCAAGCACTAGTCATGGAGCCCACACGTCCCTCACGCTCGCTCCCTGATGACACCACCAGCCCTCCTTCTGGTGGTGTTAGCCGCCGTGGAAGGCAGAGGGTGGCTGCCAAAGACCCTAGCTACCTGTACGACACGCCCTACAGCTCGGAGGACGAAACACCAGCACCCAAAGCACGGAAAACACGTGCAAGCAGGGCAATTGCACAGAGGTCATTGATCTTTCGTGACACTGCCACCACGACCCAGGCCACTGCAACAACCACTACCACCAGCACTACCATCACTGCCACCCCTGCCACCCCTGCCACCGGTACCAGCGACGCAGGAGGTCGCCCTAGGGCTGCAGAACCTGCGGGGGCAGGAAAAATTAAAGGCACGGGCGTAGGGAAAAGATCCCGTACGCCAGCCACAGTGCCCCTACCACCACCACCACCACCAGCCGCCGCCCCTGGCCCGGCTGCCGCCGCCGCCCCTGGCCCGACTGCCGCTGCCGCCCCTGCTGCCCCTGCCAGCGACGCAGGAGGCCGCCCTAGGGCTGCAAAACCTGCGGGGGCAGGAAAAATTAAAGGCACGGGCGTAGGGAAAAGATCCCGTACGCCAGCCACAGTGCCCCTACCACCACCACCACCACCACCAGCCGCCGCCCCTGGCCCGGCTGCCGCCGCCGCCCCTGGCCCAACTGCCGCTGCCGCCCCTGCTGCCCCTGCCAGCGACGCAGGAGGCCGCCCTAGGGCTGCAAAACCTGCGGGGGCAGGAAAAATTAAAGGCACGGGCGTAGGGAAAAGATCCCGTACGCCAGCCACAGTGCCCCGACCACCACCACCACCACCAGCCGCCGCCCCTGGCCCGGCTGCCGCTGCCGCCCCTGCTGCCCCTGCCGCCCCTGCTGCCCCTGCCGCCCCTGCCCAAGGAACAGAGAGAAGGGCGACAGGCACCACCATCATCTTCCCATCAAGGCCACGCACCACTGCTGCCCCTGCCGCCGCCTCGGCCGCCGCCTCTGCCGCCGCCCCTACCGCCGCCCCTGCTGTCCCTGTCCATCAGACACCCTCGCGTGGCAAAATTACCCGGAAAACTCTTACACCATCCAAATATGCCGCCATGCTGTTTGATGGTGATTTACAGGACATTGGCAGTCAAGGTTTTGACGACGAAGACCAAGCACGGGACCAAGGGTGGGGGATTTGGGAGTGGACAGTGGGAGTGAGTCGGACGTCGGCGACGAAAACGAGGAAGGTTATCGTCTGACCAGTGAAGAGGAGGGTGATGATGATAATGTGCTGTATCGCGACCATGGAAGCGATATTTCAGACAATGAAGCAGACGCAGACGACATTCCGATCCCTGGCTTGCCTACGTTCGATTGGTCTGACGGGGTCAATTTTGTACCTGACGTGCCCCAGTTCAATCCTGGGTCGTCAGGTACAACTGACGACTGGCCCTGTGACGAGCACGCGAACGAAAGCGATTTCTTCCTCGCTTTTTTCGATTTTGAGGTAATGACGTTCATCGTTGCCCAAACAAACGCCTACTACAGGTGGGTGTTTGGTCGATTGGACGTCCTTTCTCCAAAAGCGAGAATACGAGGCTGGGTGGATACGACTGTTGAAGAATTTATGACGTTCTTTGCCTTGTTGTTCCTCATGCCTCTGATCAAGAAGCATGTGTTGCAACACTACTGGAAGCACGACCCTCTCATCGCAACCCCAACTTTCAATAAGTTCATGACTCGTGACAGATTTTTGTTGCTGCTAAGATTTATGCACTTTGCAGACAACGAAAATCCTAACAGGATTGACAGGATATGGAAAGTTCGGACTGTGTTCACCATGTTGTTGGAGAGGTATAGGAAATACTTTTACCCCTTCCTCAATTTGGTGATTGACGAGTCGCTCGTGCTCTTCAAAGGACGTCTTGTGTTCAAACAGTATATCCCCTTGAAAAGGCATAGGTTCGGAATCAAGCTCTTCGTTTTGTGTGACTGCGAAACTGGAATAGTGCTTGACATGATCGTGTATACAGGCACTGACATTGACATCCCGAAAGCCGCTGCCAATGACCCCATGGGCATGTCAGGTGCCATCGTCAGGAAAATGTTGGCACCTTACCTGGGCAAAGGCCACATCATCTACACTGACAACTGGTATACTTCTCCTGCTCTCTGCCAGTTTCTTCATGACAACCAAACGGGGTCATGTGGGACTGTCAGAAAGACAAGAAAGTTTATGCCCAAGTTCACAGGTGATGTCATTCCTCTGTCAGATGCCTCCCTCCAGTGACACACCTTCAGAAGACGACCTGGCCCAGGAACACCGCGAGAGGCATGTTCGAAGAAGGCGACGAAAGGGGCTGAAGTACAAGCAGCTCGAAAAGTGTGGGAAAGTGATAGCCCTGAAGTGGAAGGACAAGCGAGACGTCCACCTGCTTTCCACCGTCCACACAGGTGCCCAAGTGGATTCTGGCAAAATCCACTACAGAACCAGGAAGACCATCTACAAGCCCGACATGGTAGTGGACTACACAAAGAACATGCGCCTGGTGGACAAGTCTGACTGTCAGCTGTCAGGCGTTGAGTGTCTGAGGAAGACTGTGAAGTGGTATCACAAGCTCTTCCTCCACCTAGTTGATATCACGATGCTCAACGCTTACAACTTGTGGTTGGTAAAGAAGGATATGTCCCCAAACCAGAAGCTGAAATTCCGGGAGTTCGTGTACAACGTCTCATACCAACTCCTGGAGAAGTATGGCACCACCACTCACAGACGTACGGCATGGCGTGGGGATCACGTTCCTGACCGAGTGCAGGTGGGTGTCCAAAGACACTACCTGATCGGCACCGAGGTGATTGGCACTCGTCACAGGCAGGTGCAGTGCGTCGTCTGCAGCTCCAGTGTCAGGAAACCCCATGTCCCAAAAAGAGTCACCTCAATGTGCGCAGAGTGCAAAGTTGCACTCTGCATGGGCGAGTGCTTCAGGGACTACCACACCTTCAAAAAATTTTGAGTGTCGCCCTGCCCCGCCCTGCCCTGCACTGCCCTGCACTGCCCTGCCCTGGACTCGCCCCCTGCTCAGCCCTGGACTCGCCCCCTGCTCAGCCCTGCCCTGGACTCGCCCCCTGCTCAGCCCTGCCCTGGACTCGCCCCCTGCTCAGCCCTGCCCTGGACTCGCCCCCTGCTCAGCCCTGCCCTGGACTCGCCCCCTGCTCAGCCCTGTCCTGGACTCGCGCCCTACCTTACCTGACCTGACCTAATTGATCACGCTACCTCATAATGTAACATATATATTATATAATGTATAAGTTCCAAAGATGTCCCTGTGATATAGCTTTTACATTATATAATTGTATGTTTCATTATTTAGTTTATAAGTTTCAAATATCTACATGTTATATGCCTTATTTTTTTATTATATCAATATATATGTTTGTTATTAGTCAAAGTCATGTGTATATAATTATTTTATTACCTCAAATGAATTGTACAAAAATATATATGTTTCAACAAATCCTGTCAAACCTACTAAGATAATAAAAAAAAAACAATAATAAAAAAAAAAACACAAGGTCATGTCATTGTATTCTTACAATATGATATATTCTATGAATATTTCATATTTATTGAATACAATGGCATGATCTTGTAAAAAAAAAAATTTATCAAAAATGTTCTAGACAATATAAAACCTTCCCCATAACCCCCTCCTGGATTCGATCCCACAACCCTAGCACACTTTCAGTTTACCAGTCCGCGACCTTACCAACCATGCCACAGGAGCTCATACCAAATATCACTCAAAACTTGGTGTCTACAATCGAAATGACAATATACAAAAAAAAATGAATTATCCCACCAATTTACGTTTGTAAATTGATGGGATTATCAATTATTTCATGCCAAGGTTTATGAAAGTTTGTCTCTGTCAAGAATTAGTAATTATATAACTTTATTCTGTCCAAAATTGCCAAAAC
>JBAKBP010002589.1:0-58329 GCA_037953745.1 Lithodes maja
GTTGTGGTGCAGGGAGTTAATGCAACTAGGTCATACCCGCTTGTTAGAATGGAGCTTGAAGTTGACGGTGTGACTCGCGAACTGGATGTGGGAATCGTGGAGAAATTGCCTGTTGGGGGCGTCGACCTCCTTCTCGGCAATGACTTTGCGGTGCCTGCTTCTAAGGTTTCACCCTTAGTCGTTGCCGAGGAGCCGGCCGACGTGAGTAGGGAGGAACAGGAGTGGGTTGAGAAGTGTCAGGTGCAACCAATGGCGTGTGTTGTAACCAGATCTCTCGCATCCAGGGAGTCACAGCCTAACCAACAGTCTTCAAATAAGCGGAGGAACGGTCACGAGAAGGTGCTGAAAGCTGATATGGTGGAGAGTCTAGTACCAGCAGCGCTTCTCGGGGACTCAGTATTAGCACCGTTATTAGAGTCTGGAGAAGCACCACCACCTGTCACTGAGAGTGTAGAGGCAGGGCTTAAAGAGACTCAGAGGCAGCAACGGTATACACGGAGAAAGCAACGGGATGCAAAGTTCGATGTTGGGGGAGGGCACGAGTTGTTTCGCAAACACTTAGACAGGCTAGCTCCCTCAGATATTCGCAAATTGCAGCTAGAAGACCCGGAGGTTCTAAAGTGTAGTGACGGTGCTGTCGAACTTGAGAGTAGAGAACGAATGTTGCGTAGTCTGGAGTTGGCTGGCCGCAATATGGTAGGCTCTCAGGCCCTCATGAAGGACAGGTACAACCACAAGGTGAAACTCAGGGAGTTTCACGTGGGTCAGGAGGTGTTGATACTACTCCCTCTTGTAGGTCACCCCTTATCCGCAAAGTACGCTGGTCCTTATAGGGTAGCAGAGAAGCTCTCGGACTTAGATTACCTGGTGGCCACTCCAGACAGGCATAAGAGGAATCAGTTATGTCATGTCAACCTGATGAAGGAGTATGTGAGGCACCCACCTGAGCCTCTCACTGTCCCTGTGATGACTTTCAGCAGTCAAGGTGGAGAAGGAGAACGGGACAGTCATGCGCAGGTGGATGACAACTGGGATTATCATGTTTCTGCAGATCAGTGGGCGGGAAACACGAGACAGGCGGCTCATAAGGCTTTGCAACACCTACCTGAGCAACAGCGTGCGGCTGTCGAGCGCCTATTCTGTTTATACCCTACTGTATTTGCGGAACACCCAGGCCTCACTACTCATGAGGTGCACGACGTTGACGTCGGAAACCACCCACCCTTCAAATCAGTGCCCTATAGGGTGCCCCCTATTAAACTTCCGGCCCTCCGGGCGGAGTTGGAGTATATGTTGCAACAGGGACTGATCGAGAAGGGGGCGGTAAAGTGGACATCTCCCGTAACGCTGCAACCTAAGCCGGATGGCAAGGTGCGCTTCTGTGTTGATTACCGCAGGCTAAACGGCTTGACTCCCACCAACCCATATCCTCTTCCCCGGGTCGATGACTGTGTAGACAAGATTGGCAGGGCCAAGTTCTTGACCAAGGTGGACCTGGTAAAGGTTACTGGCAGGTGCCTTTGTCTGAACGGGCGAAAGAGGTGTGTGGTTTTGTGGTGGATGGTGCTACATATTGTTGTAATGTCATGCCGTACGGTCTAAAGAACGCACCAGCGACCTTCCAAAGCTTGATGAACGAGTTAGTGGCGGACATTCCGAACTGTACCGTGTACCTGGACGACGTCATTATCTACGATGACGATTTCAAGAGCCATTGTGAACATGTAGAATCCCTATTTAAGAAATTAAGCGAGGCAAACTTGCTGGTCAACCTGGGAAAGTGTGATTTTGTGCGGGCTACCGTGCAGTATCTGGGGTTCATGGTGGGTTTGGGCAAGGTGTGCCCCCCACAGAACAAGATATTGGCTATTAACCACTTCCCCAGGCCGTCCACCAAGAAGCAGATCATGAGGTTTTTGGGCATGATTGGTTACTACCGCCACTTTATAAAGGGCTATTCTACTGTGCTGGCTCCTCTGACAGACCTATTGGCCAAGATAGAAAGTTTAAGTGGGCGCCTGAGTGTGAGAGGGCTTTTTTGCTAGTAAAACACCGGTTGTGTACTCACCCAATCCTCAGGGCCCCGGACTTTAGCCGACCATTCCAGCTGGCAACTGATGCCAGTGGTGTGGAGGCTGGTGCCGTTCTGATGCAATCAGACGAAGATGGGCTGGAGCACCCAGTCAGTTTCTTCTCAAAAAAGTTCAACTCGACGCAGAAGAACTATTCAGTAGTTGAGAAGGAACTGCTGGCGATTGTGCTAGCGCTCAGGCACTTTGAGGTGTATGTTCCAGCCTATGGACCAGTTGTGGTGATCTACACCGACCATCACCCCCTCAAGTTCCTGAATCAATTCCATAACCGGAATATGAGGCTGACCAGGTGGTCATTAATGTTGCAGGAATACAACCTAGACATATGCCATATTGCCGGTTCTGAGAATGTGATTGCAGATTGCTTATCGAGGGTGGAAGACCTGGGGTAGATCATCACAAGGGTAGCCTCCTACTTTGGTTTGATTAGTATGTTTACGTCTGGTGCTTGTTGGCTCGCGTGTGTAGCCCAGCGTATTGGGTTGTAAAGTAGGAGTTGCTGTGTTGGTATAGAAGAAAAAACTAGGCTTGCCCCTGTAGTGCAGCCGCCATAAACATTAAAAATATAAAAAACCTATAAAAACTCTCTTAATTTTTTTTTTTTTTTTTTTTTTTTAAGTATGTTATAGCAGAAATTCGAGTTGTACTCCTCTCAGAAGGCTGGGCTAGTGAAGCTCGCTCTTATGAGCATAACTATGTAATTTAATCTATTGTGTTGGGAAGGGTTGTTCATTTTTATAATGTGTTATTTTGAAGAGAACTGTGCTTTACATTTCATTGTTGCTGGGTGGCTTGGAGTGGCGAATTTTGTATGGGTTCTGCGTGTCAGATTTAGAGCTCGTAGTTGGAGGAGCCTCTTAAAAATCTTGGGTGGGGTGTGACGCTCACCGCTTCCCCCAGAACCGCATGGCTTACTCGCTAGGACTCGCCAGGGCAGAGAATGTAGCTACAGTCTACCTATCATTGTGTACTTTCCTTCTCGAGAAAGCTTGTGTTGCAGACAGTTCAGAACTGTTCTTTATTTTCGTCTGTCACAATCCTTTCTATTTTATTTAGTCAATTGAAAGTATTGTGTTAAGTAGTTGAATGATGGGAAGGCGAGCGGGAGAGAGAGAGAGAGAGAGACCAGGTGGTGTGACTTGGTGGTGAGTGTGGCGCGTGGCTGGCCCCCTTACATAGGCCTCGCGGAATTCGTTGCCTCCTGCCTAACACTGCCTACTAGGCGGCTGCTTACTGGGCGACTGTCGCGCGCCCTCGTGCCATTCCTGCGAACTGGGACTCCAGCGAGGCGGTCCCTGGGAATATCCTTGTCAGATCCGTCCCAGACAGCATACTCTATGCATCTCCCATGAACTGTTCCACACTCTTGTCTTAGAATCTTTCTCTCCTACTGCCTCTATCATTTCCACTACTTCCTCACCTTTTATTAATATCAATCCCCCTCTGGTTCCCTGCATCCACACCTTGAATTGGTGGCCAGACTGTATTATATGCTGGATCTCACATTTCTTATGTACTAGGCTAAGGTTGAAGATAGTCATTGTCTTTTTGGGAGATTGTATTGCTCGGACTGTCTCCATCAATCACTAATGTTTCTACAGGATTAAATAATGCTAGACTAGGGATCAGGTACCTTGCTGTTGGTGTTTTCACTGTGTGTAGGCTACTTTTGAGCTACACGACACTACGGATTCTGTGGGTTACCTGGGTGGATCTTTTGTCTGTGTACCTTGGAGTTTAGACTGTGTAGTGCGTGAGGGCTGCTTGCCTAATCCACCCAACACTGTTCTAACTCTATTTGCTTTTACTTTTGAGGGTCGCCAGGAGGATACTCGATACTTGTGATCGAGAATCCTCAAGAGAGCACCCCTTCATATTAACGTAATCAGGCCGCACAGACCCAAGGTCCACACTAGGCTAGGAGCTGCCTTGCTCCACCAGAATTCTGTACCTTTGCGCATCCCAGCTAGACTTTATTAACCCGGGTAGACATTAGCTGGATTAGATCATATACTCTTTTATGCATACCCATTATTTCTACTCAAGCAATTTGAGGTCTAGGTTGCTGTAGAGAGACACAACCAGCATAGACCGGTTTTGTTAATAGGAGTATATACTACTTTTTCGTGGCGAGCATTATTACTGTTGCACCGCTTATGATATTCTTGTGTCCAATAACATTATAGGTCCAGCCTTTTTGTGTATTTAGCCTACACGTGCATTGTCCTGCCTCCTGCTAGTTTGTGGTTCCATTTCCGATACGTTCTTCTTAGTAGCATCCGACATTATTCAGAAGATTCCTTGTTCGGTGCTTGAGGACTTTACAACACTCTCTTTCATAAAGGAATGACAGATATTATTGATTAAAGTAACGTTAAGTAAACCTTCTTCTTGTTTGCATTAGATCACTCTTGTGATTTAATTAAGTTAACTATCTTTTCCTTGTGTACCATAACTAAGCAACAATATGTTATAGGTAATAGGCTGTTTCAGAGAACATCAGCCTATAGTAGAAGCACATAGATACTGAGAGTTAAGATACCCCGCTATCGCAGATATAACTCTGGAGGGTATAATAATTATGTGTTCTTTGTTCGACGGGATTATATATCAGGGGTTGGATCTAGCGTTTCCGTTTTTGCATTTATGCCAGTCTAGACCAATGTATAAGAGCCACTGATTTATACAAGACCCGATCGTGTTGCTAGCCCCAAACGCGCAAGCAACTGTGGCTTTCAACCATCCGACACATCCCCTTTTATTTATGTGCATCACACATGTTACATACAAATAAAGTTTATGTTTTGTTTTATCCTACTGTGGAAAGACTACGGATACACCACTCCTGCCCGGGACTGTTCTTGTATTTTGCACACTTTGCCCAAAAATGTCCTGTCTTTAAACTCAACTTACATCCATACTGGTATCCAGCTTGGTATCGGGTTTCTGATACACTGCAGATGCTGCTGTGGCGGTCGCCCCAAACTGTTCTAGTGGATTATGTCTACTTTCTAGATTGCATACTTCAGTCTTAAACACACGAACATATTCATCCACATATCAGCCAGGTGTCTTTTAATTCACGCGTAATCACTTCAGAGAGTGCACTAGGAAGTTTAATATGCAACAGTACTGCACACATTTCACTTACTGTTACATCCATAGAGCGTAATGACTCAAACGCACACTCAAATGACGCAGAAAAATCTTTCAGAGCACTGACCTCCTGGCTAGGATGCGGGAGATTACACAGTTTCGCTATGTGAGCTGCCTTGATGCGATCCTTTTGACCATAACTGTTTTTCAGTATAGTGACCGCTGGTTCATAACTTGCAGCGACCAAACTAAATCCACTAACAATTTGTAGAGCCTCACCACTAAGTTGTCCCTTTAGATACGTAAATTTCTGAATGTCAGTTAAGTCTGTTTGGGAGTGAACACTACAATCAAAGAGCTCCCAGAAACCCACCCACTGTGTTGGATCCCCATAAAAAAGTGGCAACTTCAGGGAGGGTAGCTTAATACCCTTCTGTTTCATACTTGCTGCACCATCATGAGATCTACCAGTAGTGGTTGTCTGTAGAGCACTATCTAACTCAGCTAACTGACCGTTTACTTGATTAACATACTGCATATCTTTCACCATCTCATCCTCTAACTGATCATCTGAATATAAGCTATACAACTCTATGTTATACGACTTGATATCAGCTAGGGCCTCTTCTAAAGTTATTTTCACACCCTTTACATCATGCAGTGTAGCAGCATGTTCAATAAATTCAGACAGATTAAGTAAGCTTAGTAATCCCACCCTTCTTGGCGGCCCTGAACCGCCGCAATGACTTTATTTTCTCATCCATTCTTAAAAAGTTTACGGTAACTAAAGCTTAAGGAACAACAATACTAATCGTCACTGTAGGCTAACCTATTCTAATATATTCTAAGCCTAGGCTAGCCTACTTACATTGATGACGACAGCAACCAAGCAAATTGAAGCATGCAGATCGTGTGCCCCATGCGAGTTTACAAATGATCAAAGAAAAGGAAAATTACCCTATGTCATATTACTCTACTTTTCAATAATTACTTTACTAGGCTAGGCTATATTAAATGTTAACAAATTACAAAGAAAAAGAAAGAAGGACCAAGACTCCTCTGAAGGAGGAACAGCCGCAGCCGTCGTCCTAGTCTTGATATCTAGCCTATTGCGTTGACTGCTCCTCCTCGGCCCTGTCCTTCTCTTCAAAGAAGGCACGCGCTCTGTCCAGTAGCCTATCTAATACCTTCCGGCTCCCTGGCGCATCTATATGAACTCCGTCCCACAAGTCGGTCTTACTCATCCCCATGTCAAAGTACCTTTGTTTAGTAAATGGGAGATTTCTTCGCAAGCGGAGGTTCACACCATTCTTTGCCCTATTGTACTCCTTGGGGGTTATACCCCTAGGGTTTACCCTAGACTCCAGACTGACCACCAGACAGTAACCCCCAGTCCTTTCTTCTATCTCTTCAGCTAGAGACTGGAGCCCGATGGCCACCCTCTGAAGGTCAGTCTGCAGGGACAAATAGTTTCCCCCGAGGATCAGGAACGTAAGATCCGGCTTGTAGGCTTGGAGCGCATCCCAGTCCGAGGTCTGCCTGACAGTGTCCACCCTTGCCCCTGGTCTATACATTTGCTTAACAAAAAAAGCAGGGCACAGCACTGGACGATCCAGCGGAAAATCCCGTACATAGGAATGGCCGAAGAGGGCCACCTTTCTCAAAGGCACAGGGTACTGACCGGACGATGGCACAAACTCTTGGCCAACGCCCCCTGCCCTTGCAGCCTTCCCCGGTGCGGCCCTCGGCATTTGTCCACTGGATCGCCCAGCTCTACACAAAGGCAGACAAGTCAGGCCTAACACCCCTCAATTCTTGTCAATATATAACAGATGGCCCAGTATCCTGGTCACGGCACCAACTGGTTCCTTTTTGTTTATACGCATTACTTTATTTATCTTTGTGGATAAGTATTACTGTGGTTGCACCAATTATATCTTAGTTTATTTTCCCTTATTATTTAATCACGGGGGACGATATAGAACCCTTAAATATATTTATATTGTTACGATAAGAGGGAATCTCAGTACACTTCACACAGAGACTTCGTCCCGCTCACAACAAACCACCAGTTGCTGCCACATAACAACAGAACTTCACTGATATTCACCTATCGAATTGTCCATCATCTAATCTACACTCTTTGCATCACAGCTAAGTTCCTTTAACACCTTACGAGCGGCCTATGCGGTTTATTTATATGTACCGCCCAGCGGGGTGTTTTTAGCCAAAATAGGGCTGTTTACGTGATCATTTTCATGCCTAAATAAGACCCAGAATGTAAAACAAGTATCTATCCCTGAAAGGGCATAAACAGAGCTTTCGAATGACACCATAACGATCCTTTTATGATGGCTAGTTTTCTTGCAAAAACCGTGCAACGCGAGTGCAAAAAGCATGTAATTAGGCAATTTCCCCATACAATTCCGTATATAGCGAGTGAGAGAGGGAGGGAGGAGGTGGGATTCGTGTCAGTAGGTTCGCCGCGGTGGTCTGGAGCAGTCATACGCTCGCTACTCTCCTGCCACCACTTGTCTCTCTCTCAGCAACATTACGTGCTGAAATTGCCACACGATATATGTCGAGCACCGCCACATAGTCCAGCTTTATTTAACTCGACTTATGTTGCTCGCCGCTAATTAAGGGTTAATACTAGAAGTACTTCATAGATATTACTGGGACTACCACAGATAGCCTACATATACAATTTAACACGTAAGTCCAATGCCAACTGGTATCATAGGCCATTTCATCTTCCCAGGTCTAAACATTTAATTTATATCCGTTTCTCCTCTACCCCCTAGGAATAATAAACAGGATATAATTGGTGCCGTGACCAGGATATGTCGGGAACCCGGGAAATTCAAACTACGGTATATATTTGTAGGTAGTAGGGGTAGGCAGCCCCGCCCAGGGAAGTACTACCGCCAAGGTTTCGGGAGACTCAGGGAATAGCCTGAATTCCATTTTCTCTCCCAGGCCTTGGTAGCTGGATACATATCTTTCTGCCTCACACATCAGGGGTATCAGGAAAACCCTCTTTATATAACATACACATCCAACTTCACGACATTGCCCTACATTGCTATCCTCTATCCATAAAACACTACTCTTCCCACTACATATCATACATGTAACACCATACACCTTACCCAATAAATGTGGCAGTACAATTGTTAAGAGCAAACCTGGTGATCCCTCGGATATCCACCCCCGGCAGAGTTGGGTCATTGACACAGGGCCCTCCCGGTCGTCATCATGCGACTGTGTCCAGAGCATTGCAACGTCCCAAAGCTGCTCATCGGTGCAGCTTTTTCTTTAGCAATATAAGGGGACTTCACTCTAACATCAATTCTGTACACCAATTTCTTCAAGCAGAATCCCCTACTACCTTTTTTTGACAGAGACTCAAGTAACATCCACATCTGACACGTCTAGATTTAATTTTCCAGGTTATCAACTGCTCCAAAATTTCAGACCTAAAGGAGGTGTATGTTGCTTCGCAAAATCTGAAATTGCCCTGGAGGAGGTTACTGGTTTCAATTGTCCCTATTTTGATTATTCTATATACAAATTAATTTCTGCTGGTAAATTTAAATACATATGTTGCATCTACCGTTCCCCAAATACTCCTCCAGAGCAAAGTCTTTTTGATTCTCTGTCCTCACAACTCAGTGTCCTCAACTTAAATGCTTCTTCTGAAATCACTGTGTTGGGTGATTTTAATGTCCATAATGTTGAATGGCTCACTCATTCAGCCAGGACTGATGATGCTGGTCTTGAATGTGAGCTATTTGCAGACTCATTTAATCTCACTCAACTAGTCAACCAACCCACCCGTGTACCAGATAATCCTAATCATAATTCCCACCTACTGGACTTATTTTTAACAACCAATTCAGAAAATGATGAGGTTACAGTGAGGTCCCCGCTTGGATCTTCTGATCACTGTCTGATACAGGCCACCTGTCTATCACCTACCACACCTTCCCACTCTGAACCTGTTTTGGTGACTAAAATTAATGGCATTGCGATAGGGCAGACTGGGAGGGTCTTCAAGGTTTCTTTATTGATATTCCCTGGACCTCTTTCTTTTCTAATGATGCACACTCCACCTTGAGCCACATACAAGATTTTGTAAAAATTGGAATGGAAACTTTTATTCCTCATCAAAAGTACAGTAAAAGATCTAATTCACCTAAATGGTTTGACCATAATTGTGCTAGAGTAACTGAACAAAAAGCAATAGCCTACAATGCATACACAAGATCAAAAACACATGAAGCCTTTAATTACTTTAGAAACATCAGAAATTATGCCAAAACTGTATTAAACCTAACTAAATCAAACTTTCTCCACAAACAGGCAAATAAACTTCTAAATAATCCAAATGATAACAAAATATTTTGGTCTACTCTTAACTCATTTAAATCCAACTTCACTACTGCTTCATCCATTCCACCATTAAAATCTCCGACTGGCAATCTTGTAAGTGACCCACGAGGTAAAGCTAACCTTCTTGCGGATATTTTCTCCACCAACTCAACCTTAGATGAAATAAATCAAGATGTCCCTGTACTTAATTTTAATTCGCCTGAAATTCCCTCACTTAAGATCCACACCAGACATGTCAAAAACTATTTTGCAGAATCTCTCGGTAGATAAGGCTCCTGGTCCAGATGAAATTCCTCCAATAGTACTTAAGAATTGCTCCTTGGTGCTCGCTCCTGTATTGGCAAATTTTTTCCGTCTGTGTACTCATACCTCATGCTTCCCAGTACCCTGGAAAGAAGCAAACATCCATCCAGTTCCTAAAAAAGGTGCCTCTTCAGATCCATCAAACTACAGACCAATAGGTATAACTTCCACTCTTGCTAAAGTCTTTGAAATTATATTAAATAATCACATAATTAAGCATCTTGAGAATAATAAATTAATCAGTGATAGGCAATATGGTTTTAGACGATGTCGATCAAACTGCAGACATGCTTTGCCTTCTTACGTATCAAATCAACCAAGCTACAGACCAACATGGTGAAACACATACAATAGCACTGGATATATCAAAGGCATTTGATAGAGTCTGGCATCAATCCTTATTGTCGAAGATGTCACACTTACGGCCTTGCATCATTAGTTCCACTAATTTCTTCTTATCTTCATAACAGAAAAATATGTGTAATGGTAGATGGCCTTTATTCTCAATTTCACTCAATAAATGCTGGTGTTCCCCAGGGATCAGTTTTGTCCCCAATTCTGTTCCTCATTCATATCAATGATCTCATATCTACCACTCATAATCCAATACATTCCTACGCAGATGACTCAACACTCCACAGTTCCTTCACATTTACCAATACTTTCACCCAACCCGATCTTATAAATTCAAAAATAAACACTGCAATTTCTCTGAACCAGGACCTTTCTAGAATTAATGGATGGGGACAAAAGAATCTAGTTTCCTTTAATGCACAGAAAACCAAGTACATTCAATTTTCTAACCGACAGAATCTCACTGACTCCCATATATTTTTTTAATGATGTAAATATTCCCACTTCCCCTAGTGTATTGACATTCTCGGTGTAACATTAACTACTAACTTGAGCTGGACACATTATGTTAGTAGCATTGCTAAGAATGCCTCTAAAAAACTGGGACTCCTGTACAGAGTTCGAGAATTCTTCACTGACGAGCAGTTGGCCGTGATATATAAAAGTCATGTGCGTTCTCAGATGGATTACTGTTCACCTCTGTGGGGTGGAAGTGGAGTGGTTGCATTGAGGTAGTTGGACAAAATTCAAAATAAAGCTATTAGATTAATCAATAACCCTGCAATCACACAGGACCTTCCTACATTATCCATACGAAGAAACGTTGCATCCCTTGCATTATTCTACAGATATTTTCACAGCAATTGTTCCGAGGAACTTGCTTCAATTGTGCTGCCTCTCCACATCTTTCCCCGTAGAACTAGGGCAGCTGAGAGCGCCCATGAATTTACACTTTCTCCTCCACAATGCAGGACTTCTGCTTATCAGAATTAATTTATCCCCAGAGCTACTACTCTTTGGAATTCACTTCCCTCGAATTGCTTTCCACAAACTTACAATCTACAAATGTTTAAATCCAGTTGTTACAAACATTTTATGAATGGAGGATGCCTTTAGGCACATGGACCTTTTTGTTTTATCTGTGTTTTTCCTTCCTCCGTTCATTGTCTCTTAAGAAAAAAAAAAAAAATATATATTACCAGCTAGGATTCACGACATAAGCCTACCGTACCGGTACTGCCTCCCGGCCTAAATTTTAATTAGTTTGTGCTTGTCACTGTATGCAGTGCTTTACTGATTTACAAACCATCAATGCCTATCAAAAAGATGAGCTTCATTAAATTATCTCAGTACGGAACATGGAGACACCCATATTTAACTCACTTGAATTAGGCTAGCTGTAAACAGTGCATTTCTGCATGATGTGAGAGCATAGTTTCTAGTACCAGTATTTGATATACCGGTACCGGTGTTTGATATAATTTATTTATAGTCATGGTAGGTGGGCCTGCTTACCTTAGCCAGCAGACAAGTATTTCTTTGCAAGCATACACAAATATATAGCAAATATAAAGATCACGGCAACTCGAGGCTACTGACTTCCGCTGGGATCATTAAACTGAATTTAAAACTCTGGAGAGCTCTCATAGGTTTCACACAGGCTGGTTCAAACTTGTATACACTATGTTCCTCTTTCTTGCTAAGAATAATTGATACCGGTATTGAGTAAGACTCAATGTAAGGCAAAATATAATATACCGGTAGCCTACATGCATACCGGTACTGTACTAATGATGATAGGCCTCCCATTTAACAACACCTATATACTGATACCGGTACGTACTTGATGTGATGTATATCTGAACTAATATTCACTGCATTTTATGTTCCTGTAATAATAAAATTCTGCATAAATTAAAACTAATGAAAAATTATACCAATAAATGACAGTGCTGTACATTCTGTCCAGTAAGTCATGTTTCAGCAGAGTATTTTTGTATACAAATTGGAAAATTTAACCCGGTACATGTACTGGTATATATATATATATATATATATATATATATATATATATATATATACCGAATATATATATATATATATATATATATATATATATATATATATATATATATATATATAGCCTATACCAGTATATATACAATATAAATAAGTAGGCTAAGCCGCTAGGCATCCCAATTTCCCAAATCCTAAACCCAGGGAAAGGAAAACAATAAATAAATAAATACAATACCGTATAAGATACAAATAATATATCTCCAGTTAGGGCCACTAGGGGTAAGGATGTAGTATTTGGGCCTACCGCCTGCCTTGTTTACACTACTCGGCAGGCTCGCAATAATTTTCTCGTCTATTTTGACTGCCGTGGGATATACTGTAATAGGTTGAGGGGGCTTTTTCCATCCTCACCCCCATATGACTTATTGTCATCATCATATATATTTCTAGCAGAGGGCAAATAAAAAAAACAAAAAATAGACATTAAAATAGACGGGAATTAACCGCGAGCGCACAACCGATATAAACATGACGACCATAGGGCCTTTGCCTGGATACTAAATCCTTCCCGGGCTAGGTTGCGGCATCTGCCTTGCCAATGCCATCTTAGCATTTAAAAGAAAAGGGCAAGGGAAGGGCTGGTAGAGTGGGAGGCTGACCCCTGGGCCCACTAAATTTTTAAAAAGCTGCTTTCTGTCTAAGGCAAATACGGTACTTCATGCTTAACCTTACCAGGCAAGCAGCTTATGTAGGCCTATATATAAGCCTCTCTCTCTCTCTCTCTCTCTCTCTCTCTCTCTCTCTCTCTATATATATATATATATATATATATACCTGTATATACATATACATATATATAATTTTTCTAAGCTTTCAAGGATCAACTTTGCGCGGCGTCCGCGGGGGGTGTGGGGGGCACAGCCACCCGCTACATAACAGGGGGTCCGCCGGAGAAATTTTGAGATGTGAAGGTAAATATACGCACAATACATGCTAAAAATTTATTAAATGGAATGAATAATATTGTAAGTAAAAAGGATGTTATGTATGTTTACTGGTGTTTAATCAGGATACTAAGGGACCTGGCTGCCTGTACTTCAGTCTCAAAGGGATTCACTTCAGGTCCACTAATATAGGCATTAAACACAGGTTTTTAAATTATTCTTAGCAGTCCCTGTTTTAGTTTTGTAACTTTTGTCCAATAAAGATTTCATGTATATTTGTTGTTGCATTCCAAGAACTATTACATACTTAATTTATATCCTTTCATATTATGATACATGAGTTACTATAGAGTACTGGTTAAAATACATACCGGTACCAAGTTTCAAGAATAAACTTTGATTAGAATATTTGTTTGTCTATTATTTTCCCTGGGCCGAGTAACTTTAAAAGACTCCAGATTCTGCTAGGCTAATTCCGAAAATATTCAATCAAGTCTCCGTTACCCCCATGAAGTCAGGTTATATTAATGACAAGACATACCAATTATATATGTTAGTTAGCGGGGGTGTGGACTGTGGGGATAGTGGCAGCCACCACTTTGGACACTAAGACTAAGTAAAATTAGGTTAGGGTAAGGTAATGCAAATTATCTACTCATAACATGATAAACAATTGAACAATAAACTACTGTACTATATTCCTTGAAGAAATAAAAACAAACAATTGTACATAAGGCTGCGGAAAGATTCTTTAGTGATACCCAAGTCATGGCCGGGATTCTATAAATGCACTGTAGGCGGTAGGGTAAAAATTTACCTATGGTCCTGTTAAAATACCCTCAAGTAACCTATTAAAAACTGTTCAGGGGACTGGTTAGAACTTGTAGGATGTTTAATTGAAGGTCGGAAATCAGTATTTACTGAGAAATAAAAGTCTTAAAATGCGCTATGTTTTACGGGAGGGTTTGTACGCCGCCACATAATTATTAATGTAATTTTTATTATTATTATTTTTATTATTATTATTGTTATTATTATTGTTAGTTATTTTTATTTCTTTGTACTAGTAGAGTTGTTACCCTGTACGCATGTTTGTATGTCTGTTTTTGCTAGTTCCTACTGATGTATTTGACCCATTATAGGCTCCGCCTCCCCTCCCCCCATGCTTCTGCCCCCTCCCTGTCCTGCCTTCTTCCTCCCTCCCAACCCCCACCTCCCTCTCCTCCCCCGCCACCTGTCTGGACGGATATTTAAGGCCTCCTATGTACCAGCATTTGTTAGTGACCTGATGAAGCTATCTGCGAAACGTTGTCAATAAAGTGCTCTTCCTCAGATGGTGTTTTTTATCCAGTCCTAAGATTGTTGGATAATGGGTTATCCTAAGCCTAATACGCCTAGCCTCAGCCTAGGCTACTCATTTCTGCTTCAAATCATCAGTATCATCACAGGCCTAGGCCTATACAACACTAGGCCTAGGCTTATCTGAAAAAATAATATGCTTGGCTACTTACAAAATCGCTGTTTGGTGCTTGCTAAAAGTCAGGTTTATCCAAAGTATCACCTTGAACTTATACCTTATATATAATGAGTTCCCCAAGATTAATATGCACAATTTTAGACCCAGCTGAATTTGGTTCCCGGTTCCCTGTTCCTTATTCGGAAAATTTAAACTCTGGGCTATATCTTCTATAATTTTCGAGGGGCGGAAATGAAAGATATCTCAAAAGGAAGCTGATACATTCCTCTTTCAGATGCAACCATTAAATGCATCCAAATAACCTCACAACATGTTCAAAACCGACTCACAACCGTAATACCTCTCAGTTCCTTATTCAAAATAGTCAATCAATCGGCTATATTTGTTATACTTTTCGAGGGGCGGAAATTAACCATATATCAAAAGGAAGCTGATACATTCAGCTTTCGAATGAACCCATTACAGTCATTCAAATAACCTCACAACATGCCTACAACCGACTTACAATCATAATACTCCCAATTTGTTAAGGAGAAAAGAGACACATTACCATTCCCGGAGCTATATTTTCTATACTTTTCGAGGAGCGGAATTGAAACATATCTAAAAAGGAAGCTGACACATTCAGCTTTCGAATACACCCATTTAATGCATTCAAATAACCTCACAACATGTCCTCAATCGTCTCACAACCATAATACCTCTCAGTTCCTTATTCGAAAAAGTCAATCAATCAATCGGCTCTATTTTCTACAATTTTCGAGGGGCGGAATTGAAACATATCTCAAAAGGAAGCGGACACATTCTGCTTTCGAATGCACCCATTTAATGCATTCAAATAACCTCACAACATGTCCACAACCGTCTCACAACCATAATACCTCTCAGTTCCCTATTCGAAATAGTCAATCAATCGTCTATATTTTCTATACTTTTCGAGGGGCGGAAATTAAACCTATATCAAAAGGAAGCTTATACATTCAGCTTTCGAATGAACCCCTTACAGTCATTCAAATAACCTCACAACATGCCTACAACCGACTTAAAATCATAATACTCTCAATTTTTGAAGGAGAAAAGAGACCCCTTACCATTCCCGGAGCTATATTTTCTATATTTTTCGAGGGGCGGAAATGAAAGATATCTCAAAAGGAAGCCGATACATTCCTCTTTCGAATACACACATTTAATGTATTCAAATAACCTCACAACATGTTCAAAACCGACTCACAACCATAATATCTCTCAGTTCCTTATTCGAAAAAGTCAATCAATTAATCGGCTATATTTTCTATACTTTTCGAGGAGCGGAATTGAAACATATCTCAAAAGGAAACCGACACATTCAGCTTTTGAATACACCCATTTTATGCATTCAAATAACCTCACATGTCCACAACCGTCTCACAACCATAATAGCTCTCAGTTCCTTATTCGAAAAAGTCAATCAATCGGCTATATTTTCTATACTTTTCGAGAAGCGGAATTGAAACATATCTCAAAAGGAAGCTGGCACATTCAGCTTCCGAATGGACCCTTTTAATGCGTTCAAATAACCTCAGAACATGTCCACAATCGTCTCACAACCATAATATCTCTCAGTTCCTTATTCGAAATAGTCAATCAATTGGCTATTGGCTATTTTCTATAATTTTCGAGGGGTTTGTGAGAGGTTTGTGAAATGGTCAGTTTATGGCGCTAATATAGCTCTAAAATCAAAGGCCGAAGAAATTCGATAGTTTGTATATATATATATATATATATATATATGGGTGTAGCCTATATGTGTGTGTATGTATAGGTATTTGTGTATGTATGTATATATATACTGTATATGTGTTTATATGTATGTATGTATATGTAGGTATGTGTATATATATGTGTATGTATTGTATGTATGTGTGTATGTATATATATATATATATATATATATATATATATATATATATATATATATAAGAACATAAGAAAATGGGAGTCTGCAAAAAGCCGATCGGCCCATACAAGGCAGATCCCTGTCACACCCAACCCCAATTACAAGGCCCAATTATAGGCCCAACTCACTAATACCTTCAGTACTGCCCCCACCAAAATGGTCAGGGATTAACACAACATTACGGGGGTCTGCTGAGCGCCGATTGGCCCACACCTGGTAGATCCCCTCACACCCAACATGCACTATATGCATGTATATATCTGTATATATATATGTATTTATATGTATATTATTATATATATTTCTTCAAACCTTTCCTGTTCCCAATAGTGAACAAATAAATACAAGTCCGTTGCTGGTACCGAAAGGGATAAAAAAGTAAATTAGAGAAAGAGGTAAAGAATATCCCCGTCCCAGAGGGTAGGCTCCTCGGATAATAAATTGTTCTACTTAGAAGATTTAAAATATCCCCATACAAATGTGTGACTTTTTGGGCGATTTTTGTCTATTTCGTATTTTCGTCATAAATATAAGTATTTTCGTTTACATTTTCATTAATTAATTTACTATGAATGCGTCAATGCTACCAACATTTCATACCTAGTTAATATATATGAAATATATACCATGATGAGGATGGAAATATGCACACAAACTAGCTGCTTGCCGTGACAGGGGAAACTAACTTGTTTGTGCTATATGGAATTGGTCGATATTGGCTTGTTCTCTGATCTGGCTTCTTAAGAGCGTGGGTGGGACTAGGTTATACAGCAATTACTAAAGATCAATTGGGGACTTAGGGAGGGTCCAGAATTCATATTAATATAAAACAGTCCTAAATCCTACTTCAACGAGGGAGAGAGAGAGAGAGTTACAAGGTATAGTTAGTGTCTCAATGACCTCGCTGGTCCATTTCGGGGAGATGCTCGAAGTGAAAGGAGAGATATATTGTTTAGTGCAGAAGAGAGAGCAAAATTAGAACATAGACAACAAGAGGAATGTATCAGCTTCCTTTTGAGATGTGCTTCAATTCCGCCCCTCGAAAATTATAGAAAATATAGTCGATTGATTGACTTTTTCGAATAAGGAACTGAGAGGTATTATGGTTGTGAGACGGTTGTGGACATGTTGTGAGGTTATGTGAATGCATTAAATGGGTGTATTCGAAAGAGGAATGTGTCAGCTTCCTTTTGAGATATCTTTCATTTTCGCCCCTCGAAAATTATAGAAAATATAGCTCCGTGAATGGTAATGAGTCTCTTTTCTCCTTCAAAAATTGAGAGTATTATGATTGTAAGTCGGTTGTAGGCATGTTGTGAGGTTATTTGAATGGTTGTAAAGGGTTCATTCGAAAGCTGAATGTATCAGCTTCCTTTTGATATATGGTTAATTTCCGCCCCTCGAATATTATAGAAAATATAGCCGATTGATTGACTTTTTCGAATAAGGAACTGAGAGGTATTATGTTTTTAAGACGGTTGTGGACATGTTGTGAGGTTATTTGAACGGATTAAAAGGGTGCATTCGAAATTTGAATGTGTCAGCTTCCTTTTGAGATATGTTTCAATTCCGTCCCTCGAAAAGTATAAAAAATATAGCCGATTGATTGATTGACTTTTTCGAATAAGGAACTGAGAGATATTATGGTTGTGAGTCGGTTTTGAATATGTTGTGAGGTTATTTGGATGCATTTAATGGTTGCATTCGAAAGAGGAATGTATCAGCTTCCTTTTAAGATACCTTTAATTTCCGCCCCTCGTAAACCATAGCAAATATAGCCGATTCATTTACTATTTCGAATAAGGAACTGAGAGGTATTATGGTTGTGAGTCGGTTTTGAACATGTTGTGAGGTTATTTGGATCCATTTATTGGTTGCATTCGAAAGAGGAATGTATCAGCTTCCTTTTGAGATATCTTTCATTTCCGCCCCTCGAAAAATATAGAAAATATAGCTCCGGGAATGGTAAGGTGTCTCTTTTCTCGTTCAAAAATTGAGAGCACTATGATTGTAAGTCGGTTGTAGGCATTTTGTGAGGTTATTTGAATGACTGTAATGGGTTCATTCGAAAGCTGAATGTATCAGCTTTTTTTTATATATGTTTAATTTCCGCCCCTCGAAAATTATAGCAAATATAGCCGATTGATTGACTATTTCGAATAAGGAACTGAGAGGTATTATGGTTGTGAGTAGTTTTTGAACATGTTGTGAGGTTATTTGGATGCATTTAATGGTTGCATTTGAAAGAGGAATGTATCGGCTTCCTTTTGATATATGTTTAATTTCCGCCGCTCGAAAAGTATAACAAATATAGCCGATTGATTGACTATTTCGAATAAGGAACTGAGAGGTATTACGGTTGTGAGTCGGTTTTGAACATGTTGTGAGGTTATTTGGATGCATTTAATGGTTGCATTTGAAAGAGGAATGTATCAGCTTCCTTTTGAGATATCTTTTATTTCCGCCCCTCGAAAATTATAGAAGATATAGCCCAGAGTTTAAATTTTCCGAATAAGGAACAGGGAACCGGGAACCAAATTCAGCTGGGTCAATTTTAGAATGTGTAGGGCACGCGCAATTCACATGAAGTCAATGTTATATTCCAGCCCCTTAATTCACTCTATTTTCCACAAATCTATCGGTAAATAACAGCTAAACACATTTCCAAGTGTTCCACAGTTGATTGGCGGCAAGCTAATTTGACGTCATCATTGGATCATTCTCGGAAACACCACAACGTAGAACATAGCTAATATCGTGTGTTGTTTTCCATTAATCCAACCACATTATATACCCCTGAAAAACCAGTAATTCATCATAAAATCGTACTTATTTATAGCTTACCTTATGCCCCAAGGTCTTGCGCTCTTTGTCAAACAAATAAAATTGATATTCATTAACTACTTTTGAGAAAATAGAGACCCCTTAAAATTAATCCATGCAACAAAATATCGTGTATTTTGGCGGTGGGTTAACTGGGATCATTTTTCGTCAGAAAACTAACATTCAAACTTAAATTAATATTTTTACATTATTCATTTCAGTCAATATATTAAACACATGGAGTAGTTTAATTAATATATTCATAGTTTTAGATATATACCTATTATTATCCTTTAATCTACATATTATTGAGCATTCGAGTGCCAATAAAATTACAGTAGTTGTGTTCGTCTTGACTCAGCCTTCGGCGCAATATAACATCGGAGTGTAGGGGTACATTGGTTGTTTGTTTGTTTGTTTGTTTTTGCGAACTCTCCCATCCAGGAGTTCGTTCTATGAACGATGGCCGTTTCCTTATTGTTATTTATATTTGTTATATTGGTGCTATCACACTCACCTCATCCGAACAAGTTGCTTTATAACAGTGTAAACAAATAGCTCACATGACTCGAGCTCTGGATTTATCCATTTATATTTACATTAGTAGCTGCATTTTGTGACGTTGACCACTCCGTTAGAACCGCATGGCTTGTCCTACAGTGACTCACTAGGATCGCCAGGGCAGTGGATGGGGCTTCAGTTTATGTATTAGAGTGTGCTTTATTTCATATGAAAGCTCGTGTCATGGGCAGTCCAGAAAGGCTCTTTGTTTTCGCCCATGTCAAGGCTTTATATATTTAATTGTAAAGTATGTTTTGTCATTAACTAGTAATGATAGGATCTGGGAGAGAGAGAGGGAGTAGAACAGAGTGAGAGGGGGCGCGCAGTGTTTTTTGTCCCGCTCGATGACGTCACGGCTGGCTGCCTCGCGGGGGTTGGTGGAGGGAGGTCCTTACCAAGCTGTGAGCTTTGTTAGTGGTCAGTTGACTCGTAACCGTTGTTTTCCCACGCGGCTCGAGCTAGTGCGAGTATATATACTGGTTCCTCGCCACTCTCTCCCTCAGATCTGGTTTCTAGAACACACCCATCTTTTTTTCCCTTGCTATCTATTCCCGCTCCGCACCTGAGAATCTTTTCCTCTGCCTATCTCTCTCATTGTCTATATCTTTCACCACCTTTATTAACATTATATCCCCTCTGGTTAACTCTGCAAAATCAGCTTCATGCTGGCCAGTTGTATTGTGTGTTAAGGTCTGATATAACCTGTGTATGTTAGTTGTTAAGATAAGTGGATCACGAAGCATTGGTTGGCTTTCATATTGCCGCTTCCTATAATTATTAGTGTTCTGCTGGATTAGATAATGCTAGACTGGGAGTCTGATATCATAGGTATTGTTTCCTATGAGTGCTGGCTTTAGTTAAAAGCGGCACGACATACCTGAGAACTGGAGTTGATTGAGTAAATTCTAGTCTGTGTGCCATTGAGAGTAGAGCATGCACAAATGAGGGCTTTTTGCCTATACCATTCTGCACTGTTCTAGTCTCGATTGTTTGTCTTTGAGGTACGCCAGGAGAACGCTTAATACTTCGGTATTAAGGTTTCTCAAGAGAGCTACCCTTCATTATAACTTAATATTTGACGCACAGACTTGAGATTTGCACTAGGCTATGCAGCATGCCATGCGCACCAGTATCTCGTATCATTGACTCTAGCTAGACTTTATCAGTCACAGTAGACATTAACTATATTAACCTAATTACTCTTTTTATGCATACCCATTTATGATTACACAAGCATTTCGCAGCCTAGTTTGATGTATTGAGACACAAACGACTTAGGCTCTTTTTGTTGATAGGAATACTGCATTGTGGCGATTATTATTAGTGTTGTAGTGTTTAGGATATTCTTGGCTCCGACGGCATTATATATTCTGCCTTTTTGTGTGCATAGCCTGCACGAGCATTGTTCCACTGCCTGCCTTTTTGGGTTCCATTTCCGATACGAGCATCTTTATAACATCTAACATTTAAAGAAGATTCCTTGTTAGTGTTGAAGGACTTTAGTGCACTTTCTTTCATGCAGGAGTGCCTGACATTTATTGATTAAAGTAACATAAGCTGTAACTTCTCTTACCACCTTACTTTGTATACCATAACCAAGCACCTTCGGTTATAGGTAGTGTGACGCACCCAGTGCGTGGCAACGTAACCTGATTGTACTCCTTGGTACTCCACTGTACCACCACGGTACCGCGCTGTACCATGCTGGCTGCTTATATTGAGTGTGACAACGTATAACTATGTTCTTTGTATCTCTGCAAAGGTCTCGTCATTTGCTAACCAGTGGTGGGTTTTGTTTTAAGCCATGTCGAGACCTTCCATTTAATATGTAGTATCGATAGAGAAGTTGATAGATAAGACAGTGGGAATTCAGAGAGAGAGAGTGAGTTAGACTTCAGAGCGAGAGGGTAGCGGTGCGCCACGCTGCCGGGGGGGTGGTTGCCAGACGTATGGACCGGTTGGCAGCCTTGCGCTTATAGCTAGGTGCGACAGGGTTGGTAGTACATTGCCGCCTGCCTATGCTGCCTGGGCTGCCCATGTTGTCGTACAGCACATTGCCTGGAGGCTCGCTGTGTGCTCTATGACCAGGTTGCCTAGAACCTTTGAGATTCTAACATCCCTTGCCCTCTCTCCCAATTTCTCACGGTTGCACTCTTTCTCTCTGACGACATTACTCTCATTTCATTCTTCTCTCTATTTAAATGCATACCCTTCCCTTGAGGTCCTAAAGGAGTTTCAGCACTCACCTCTCGTATTACTCTTAGGACAAGCATATATTTACATGTATTAGATTTAAGGGGTTAATGTGAACAGCGATCTTCTTGATGAGGATAGTTGGTGAACGTTCTACATGTTCACGAGTTATATGCCCAGCTCATCATCCAATTTGTGACTAGACTAGTGCCATGTGTAAGAGCCCGACCATGCCCAGGAGTTGTCTGTAGAGGGGCGAGGACTTAGCCTTGATTTGCCTACCGAGCCAGGAGCGAGTGCAGTACCAGAGACTACAGCTCGCTCGTAGTGCCGGTATAGTAGAGTAACGTAATTTATCTGTCCTTGTGTTCTCTGCAGTCTTTTCCTGGGTTCTCGCTTTCGGTGCTGGGACTCGTTGTTCCTGTGACTTGGCCTGCTAGCTAGAACACATGGGGATGATGAGTGGGTGATATCTTTATTTTACTATGCATTGCAGCTCTCTTTAAGTTTATGTATGTAACGCTTTACAATACACATTACTCACACACAAGACAACACTATTAATACTTTCATGTATCAATTAACTGCACTGTCGTTTTGCTGCTGTGTCCGGAGTTCTGTTGCGTAGGGCGCATACAGACTCAGAGGGGAGACAGAGTGAGAGAAGCGAAGTAGCCTATGCGGTAGTAGGCTACCGGCGCAGTACTGTTGCCTGCAACCTTTTAGTTATTCCAAGTATAGATTCATTATTACAATAAGTGACTACTATTTATGTTCCTTCCATGTGTATTATTAGGTATCTACTGGATCATGAACATCTTGTATGCTACATGCTAGTGCATGTTAGTAGGGGACAGTTATTCTAGTGCACGCGCTTTCAAGTAGGCGTGTACATTTGTCATTTAGCATTTCACTGTCATACCTTTAGCCTGCTTCTATTCTACATTATTAGAGGCTTAATATTAACGTAGTTTCTTGAGTATTGCATTTCTTTAGTAGTAACGTAACCTATAAATGTCTGAGGGAGTTTAGCCTCATAGCCTACCCCTGTTGTACACTTTCGCCGAGTTAAGGTACCTCGTTACCATAGACGATAACTCTGTAGGGCGTTGGTGCTTTTGTTGTCTGGAGCATATAGTATTTGGGACTGGAATCGAGCGTGTCGTTGTCACATAAGCCATTTCTGTCCTACGATCAAGAATCCCGAATATGTATTGCCGATCCAGCCGTAACAGTAGTAATAGGCTGTTTTCACATAACATTAAGCCTAGAGTAGACGCACATTTATTGAGAGTTTGATAGCCTATTATTGCATATAGAACTCTGTAGAGTATTTGTGTTCTTTGTTCACTGGGAATATACTTCAGAGGTTGGAGCTAGCGCTTTCCGTTGTAACATTTATGCCATTACTAGTCCAATGAATAAGAGCCCTGATATATTTGAACCCCAGTCGTAACAATTTTGACTTCAATACAGGTGATATATAATAGTTCTAAGTTCATAGCCAATGTAGAGTATACAGTGTAGAGCAAAGCAACTATCGTTTGATGAGTTTAATGTAGAAATAGAATGGCAGGTTTAGCGGGGCTCCCGGGACAGTCACAGGCTCGAAGCCAATTTCAGTATCAATATTTTTTCAGATGTTAGGTTTGGAATCACAAAGAAAATGGGCGAATTTTGGCACACTGATATATACCAGTATATATATATATACCCCCCATTAATTATTGTCATCAACATATAGGCTATATCACCAGCAGGTGCAAATAACAACAGTCAAATTATATGCGATGATGGAAATGTATCTGCGAGCATGCGTCTATGTAAAAATAGCGGAAGGTACACCCACCAACACAACTCTTACTGGCCTATTGTTTCGGAAGGTACCGTACGCCCACCAACACAACTCTTACCGGCCAATGTTTCAATGAGACCGAAAAACACACTCACAATACACTTACTATATACTGGGTACCAATCTAGGCCTAGGCTATTGTCTCATGAAATAAAGTCCAAAAAATATAGCAAAATAAAGCTAGCCTACTATTAGGCCTACCATGCAATTTGCAACCGCAGACTGGCCATGTGGAAGCTTAAACTGAATATTGACAAATGCCATATGCTACACCTGGAAAAAAATAACACAAAAAAACATTTATAAGTTGGAGGATGTGACGTTCTCGGCTAAAGAGCAAGCAAAGGATCTAGGTGTTACAGTAAGCTCTTCATTAAAATTCCATGACCATGTTGCTGAGGTTACCTCAAAGGCTAACCAGCTACTTGGTACATGAAACATTGAACAATATAATTAAGTTAACCTAACCAAAACCTAACCTAATCTAGTATAGGCTATTAGGTGACTATTTATGAATGTAAAATTTAAAATTAGGCTATACCGGTATTGCAACATTACCGGTACCAAATTATTGAGATATAAGTACAGGTCTCCCCACTACACAGGATTATACCACGCAATTTCTTCAGCTTTCCTCGGGAAGTATTTACCTAATTGTATTTACCTAATTGTAGTTTACAGGAGTTGAGCTAAGCTTGTGTTGTCCCGTCTCTCAGTCTACTTTCATCCAATTTTTTTCTTGAAAATATAGATGTTCCTTGCCCCTACCACCTCCTCCTCCAGCCTATTCCATTTGTCTATACATCTAGAGGGGAAGCTAAACTTGTGTTGTGTTGTGTTGTGTTGGCAGATTTGTAGCCTATATTACGCTTGCGGTAATATTCCTGTCTAATTAGAATGCTTGGCAAGTTCCTGTGTAGCAGGGAGAACTGTTTTTCAGATGCCTATTTACTAAGAAACATTGAACAATATTGGGAAGGATGTAGTATCCGGGTGTACGGTCGCCATGTTTACATAGGTCGTGCGCTCGCGGTTAAGTTTCCGTCTATTTTTTCTGTAATTTACCCCCTGCTGGCAATATATATGATGATGACAATAAGTCATAGGGGAGAGAGGGGGCCAAAGCCCCCCTTCAACCCATTAATGTATCCCACAGCAGTCAAATTAGACGGGAACATGATCGCGAGCGTGTGCATAGACTGTAAACGAGGCACCCTAATACTAAACCCGAATACTACATCCTTGCCATAATATTTTAAACCTATGTATGTATATACTCAGGCACACACCCCAATGCTGGGGGCGGCCGACTCAAAACAGAGCACGAACAGAAACCTGTAAAGTTCCAATTCTTAGGGTCTGGGACCACTTTCGCATTCCCTTGCCCCTTTTTCTGTCTCTTGAGTAGGAGAATTTTACAAGGGAGGAGGATTCCTAGCCTCCTGCCCCCAAACCAAAACTTAACCTAGTAGCTGGCTATATTTGACTATTTATGAATGTAAGATGTAAAAATATATTGTAACCTTACCTAATTAGGCTACCGAGATATATGTACAGTACAGGTCTCTGCACTACGCAGGATTATACCAAAATTAATGCTTTTTTCAATATTATCCCACGGCCAGCTGTTATTTGCCTCCTGCTGGTAATATGTATGATGATGGAATAATTATTTCATGGGGAGGTGAATTGATAAAATGTTATTTGGCTATAACTAGTGTCTTATTATATAGGCTAGGCTACTTATTGAATAGGTAAAATCTATCGAATGCATGCGTAAAACTATTAGGTAAGATCCTGTGTAAGATCCTGTGTAGCAGGAGAAACTGTTTTTCAGATGCCTATTTAGGGTACTATAAGAATCATTGAACAATATATTTAACCTAGCCTAACCTAACCTAGTATATTAGTGAACTATTTATGAATGAAAAATGTAAAAATATTTTGTAACATTACCAAATTATTAAGATAAATAGGCCTACAGGTCTAACCGCTACACAGGATTATACCAACTGTTATTGTTGTTTTAATATTTTAAATAGTTAGGTGGTTAGAGAGTGTTTCCCAGGTAAAACATGTAGGCTACAGTAAAATGCTATCTCGTCACGATAGGATTTTTCATTTTGAATTGGTAAAATCTAGCTCTTTTTATGTACCAGTACCGGGTATTGGAGTTGTATCTTGAAATGGTAAAATGTAACTACTGTATAACTAGCCTAGTTACTTATTAATTATTGAATAGGTAAAATCTATTGAAATTTGAATAGCCTACGCAAAAACTTTATTTTTTCTTATATTATTTTCCAGTGTTAGGTGGCTAGAGAGTGTTTCCCAGGCAAAAAATGTACAGTAAAATTATATCTTGTCACGATAGGACTTCTTTCATTTTGAATCGGTAAAATGTAGCTGTTTTTACGTAGCCTATTGGAGTAAAATCGGCAAGAATGTTATGAGCGGGTGGTACACCCACTGTACACTACGTGTACTGGCGTCGGACCTTGCCATCATGTTCCCGTCTATTTTGACTGCCTTTGGATACAATAATATGTTGAGGGGGGGCTTTGCCCCCCCCCCCCCCCCCATGACATATTGTCATCATATACAGTATATTGCCAGCAGGGGGCAAATTACCGAAAAAATCGCCGTCAAAATAGACGCGCACTTAATTAACTACGGCGATCGAAAATGTAAACATGACGGCGGCGGCGAAGACGTCGGACCTTTGCAATCATGTTTCCGTCTATTTTGAATGGCATTGGATACAACTATATGTTGAGGGGGGCTTTGTCCCCTCTCACCCCCCCCCCCCCCCCCCCATGACATATTATCATCATCATATATAGGCCTATTGCCAGCAGGGGGCAAATAACCAAAAAAATCGCCGTCAAAATAGACACGAAGTTAACGGCAGCGATCGCCCTATGTAAACATGACGACCGTAGGCTACACCCGCTAACTAGGCTACATCCATCCCGTAAAATCTTGAATAGGTAAAATGTAACTACAACTATTGATAATTCAACAGGCTACAGCTTCACAATCCCTGATTTGTCGCTATTATGTTGCTCATAATAGGTTACTATTATTCGTAGTAGACTTAATATGGATCGATGATGCTCGGAACTGTATATTTGACTTTAAATAGATAGCCTATATTGAAGTATAAAAAATCATCATCAAAGTGAAACAAATTTTAGTATAATCTAAATTGAAACATCCTTATTCTGTAATAGCCTTCATAGGCTATATTGCGAAATAATTAGTGGTAGTTTCGGTAATAGGCCTAGGCCTATGTACCAAAATAAGGGTGCGAGCCTATTCCCTATAGGCTTAGAGGCTAGGCTAATTATCAAAGAAATAACTACATTTCTTGGTAAATATCCTAAGCCTAGGCCTATTAACACCTTATTGGCGGGCTAGGCGGTTTATTTATATGTACCGCACAGCGGGGTGTTTTTAGCCAAAATAGGGCTGTTTACGTGATCATTTTCATACCTAAATAAGACCCAGAGCGTAAAACAAGTATCTATCCCTGAAAGGGCATAAACAGAGCTTTCCAATGACACCACAACGATCCTTTTATGACGGCTAGTTTTCTTGCAACAACCGTGCAACACGAGTGCAAAAAGCATGTAATTCGGTACTTTCCCCATACAATTCAGAATGTAGCGAGTGAGAGAGGGAGGGAGGAGGTGGGATTCGTGTCAGTAGGTTCGCCGCGGTGGTCTGGAGATACGCTCGCTACTCTCCTGCCACCACTTGTCTCTCTCTCTCTCTCTCTCTCTCTCTCTCTCTCTCAGCAACATTACGTGCTGAAATTGCCACACGACCTATGTCGCGCGACGCCAGATAGTCCAGATTTATTATACTCGACTTATGTTGCGCGCCGACATTTAGGGGTTAAGTATTAACTTAAGCCTACACAATTGATCTTGGTATAGCCTAGCCTAGGCATAGCCTAATCCTGTGTAGCGGGGAGACTTGTATACTTATATCTCAATAATTTGGTAATGTTACACTAGCCTATAGCCTAGGCCTATGTTTACATTTTACGGTCATAAATAGCCTAGTCCACTAATATACTAATTAGGTTAGATTAAGTTTTGATTAGCCTAGGTTAGGTAAAAGATAGCCTATTGTTCAGTTTCTTAATAAATAGGCCTAGGCATCTGAAAAGAGCTAGGTAAATTTACAGTTATACTAGGCCTACCCCTCCCCCACTACCACCCACCACCTCCCCCCTTCAAAACACGCCTTGTTTTTGGATGGTTCAGCAGACGCAGAAACTTATTTTGATAAAAATTTATCAACAACCAGATACATTTTTTCAGGTAGGCTAATTTTTTGTTGTTTTTTATTTTTTTATTTGATATACAGTGTTGTTTAATACCGAGGACCGTAGCATTTTAGTATTTTTAACATTAGCCTAACCTAACCTAACTTAACCTAACCGAAAACTAACCTGTCTCGCAACCGGTCTAAACCCAGCTCACGTTCCCTGTTAATGGGTGCGTGACGATCTAAACCCAGCTCACGTTCCCTGTTTATGGGTTCGCGAAGGTTTGTAATACTTCAATGTATCTATTTCAAGTCAAATATACATTTCCGCGCATCATCAAACCATACTAAGTCTGCTACTAATAATATTATTCCATTAGTACCAACAGAATAGCGACAAAATAGGGGTAGTATAACTGTGGGGGATATTATGGCCAATGGTTATCTCTTACCACACCAATAGAAATATAAAATTAATCAACAAAAATAAAAATAAAGTCTGAGATCGCCTACCTTATGGTATGAACTATGGTAGCCTATCTCTCAGGATGCCCTAACTAAACATTGTATAAATGGCCATATATGTCAATGACTTAGCTATAACAAGGGTCCTGGTTTAGTTCAGAGGATTCCGGCTTCGGTAGATAAGGGTTATAGGTCGGACTCCGGGCCGGGCGTGGGAATTGTGGTGGAGGAGATCACGGGACACTTCTCTACCGTTCAGATGTTTACTAGCGTCTGATCGGAACTTCAATTTCCGACTCTTAAATAAACTATATATTAATTCGTTACCAAGGGTTCATTCCCTCTTCACGAAATCATATAAATAATTATCAGCATTTAAATTATATAATTATAAAGGTGAACATCGTTTCACAACGATTTAGTGAACATAATATCAAGATATTAACGACCCTAAAGCAAACGGTGGATCGCGTATGCGGTCGCGGGAATATTTAAACTGATCCTCTTTACAGTTCTTCTAAACTTATTTCTACAAGGTTTTATAACTAAATTAACTTGATCAAGGTAATCTTATACAGTACTAAATTACCTAACATTAATTAATCTCTACAATATATACAATCACCGGGTACTGGTAGGAAATTGTTCACTCTAGTGAGGTTACCCTATCGGAAGGTTGTTGCCAACATTCCCCAGATACCGGTGTAGTCAATTTATTTCTCACAGATTGGGGCCCGGCGAAGTATGATGTGTCGCATCATGTTATATCACCTGCGGCTAACAAATCACGCCAATTTCTTCTAGACCCCGCAGCAGCTGCTCGTGGTGGTCTTGGGCTCCCTATTACTATGGGTTGCTGTTCTTCCGGTGGGATGGCGAATTCCATAGGTATGAGACGATCTACAGTTCGAAGAGTGGTTTGTCCTCGAGATACAACCTTAACGGTTCTGATAACTCCTTCGGAATCAGGATAGACTTCTTGGATCCTTGCTAAGGGCCATTTAGAGTGAGGTTGGTCCATTTTCAACAAGACTATGTCTCCCACTATCGGTTTGTGACGGTTACTAGCAGAATTCGCACCATAATACCTCTCCCGTAAGCTCAAGATATACTCAGATGCCCAATGTTTGTTCCAGGCGTCCAGTATTTTGCAGAATTTATGGTAGCTTCATCGCAAGTGTGCATCTGCTTCATTAACGGAGGGATCCACTAATTCCTCGGTCACGTCCAAACGGGGGACTGGGTCCAATCGTCTACCATATAATAAATGAGCCAGTGTTAAGGCCTCAATTTCCAGATTGGAGTCATCTTGATACGTTAGTGGTCGATTATTTACTCTGGTTTCTATTTCGGTGACAACAGTTCTTAACTCATCCAAGGTGACCTTGGACTTGAAGAACCCTTTTCAGGCACGATTTTACAATACCTATCATTCTCTCTGTAAATCCATTTTGCCAAGGGGCTCTGGGAGTTGTGAATGACCAATAACAATTTCTAGAATCTAGCATTTGCTGTACTGCGTTGCTCTTTAATAGTTCAGAAACCAACGGGGATGCGCCCACAAAATGTGTCCCATTGTCACTAATCAAACGTCTGGGACAACTTCGCCGAGCGGCAAATCTTCTAAATAAATTAATAAAGGTTTCCGAGCTCATGTCCTCCGCTATTTCCAAATGGATAACCCGAGTGCTGGTACAGGTGAATAGACATATGTAAACCTTCTTGGGTGGACCATCATCTCCTGTGAGAGTGATGGCACCAGTATAATCTATACCTGTTACCTCAAACGGTGTCCTTTGGTGAATGCGGTCTGGCGGAAGAGCTGGTGGTCCAGGGTAAGGAATAGCGATAGCTGTATACCTCTTGCAAATAATGCAATTCTTGATACAGCGTTTAACAGCTTGTCGTCCCTGGGGTATCCAATATGTTTGTCGCATATAGGCTAGATTGTCTGCTACCCCACCGTGTTTAGTGGTTTCATGCGCTTTTAAAACCATCAATTTGGTGAGGTCGCAATCCTTGGGCAATAGGATCGGATGCCGAGTTTTGAGGGGTAGATCAGCTTTACCAATACGACCTCGACAACATATTAATTCTTGATTGTCTAGATACAGCCCAAGATCCTTCATTCTTTTGGTTGGCTTGGGATTAGGTTTACGTAGCTGTGTTAATTCCTCCTCATACTTTTCAGCTTGTATCCTTCTGATCTAGTAGGTAAGTGGGTCTAATTCATCCATCTTTACCTTCTTGCTCAGGAACTAAAACACAAATTTAGTTACAGTTAATAGTTTGTCCAAATTGGAGAACTTGGTGATGTCAATCACTGAAGGCTCTGGGATAATTATTGGGTCCATATGAACTTTATCATCATTAACCTTCTGGTATGATTTTTGTTCTGGCCAATCACTCTGACGTAGCCAAACCGGACCCTGAAACCACAGAGTTTCGTTAATCAGTTTCTTGACACCAACACCTCGGCTCACCAAGTCAGCCGGATTATCCTTGGACTTAACATGCATGAATGTATAGTTCATTTGCAGTTCCTTTATTTTGTGTACTCTGTTACACACATAAACTATGTGACTATCATCCTTAGCTATCCAGTGTAAACATATCTCACTATCTGTCCATATATATGTCTCACCTAAAAAGGGAAACATACCATTCAAATAAGTAGCTAACCTAGTTCCCAATTCAACAGCAGTCAGCTCCAACTGTGGAAGGGTACGTTGTTTTAATGGCGCTACTCGGGATTTGGACATAATCATAGTAGATCGGACTTCAGTGACACAATAAGCCTCTGCACCATACGCCTTAGATGAGGCATCACAAAATATGTGCAATTGAGCACACTCATTATCAGACGCTAGTAAACATCTGAACGGTAGAGAAGTGTCCCGTGATCTCCTCCACCACAATTCCCACGCTCGGCCCAGAGTCCTGACCTGTAACCCTTATCTACCGAAGCTGGAATCCTCTGAACTAAACCAGGACCCTAGTTATAGCTAAGTCATTGATATATATGGCCATTTTTACAATGTTTAGTTAGGGCATCCTGAGAGATAGGCTACAATAGTTCATACCATAAGGTAGGCGATTTCAGACTTTATTTGTATTTATGTTGAATAATTTTATATTTCGATTGGTGTGGTAAGAGATAACCTTTGGCCATATTATCCCCCACATCTTCTAGGAAACTTGACTGAGGATACCTTCTCATATTCCACCTGCAATTTGTTCCACTCTTCTGTATACTTTTCAGGTAATGGAGTATCCCAACTCAGTGCTTCTCTCCAGGCCTCCTGAACTAAAATCTTCCCTGTAATTGATATGGGACTAAATATGCCCAATGGGTCGAACATCATAGAGACCTGACTTAAGAGTGTACGTTTTGTGAGTTTTACATCGGGAAACTTGAGGGGCTTTAGAGACATCTCATCAGTAGTTGTTTTCCACAGCTATCCTAGTACTGGTTGATATTCTGGTATTTGATAGTCAGGATAGTCTCTTCTTATCTGGTCCAAAAGAATATGAGAGTTTGAATTCCAACTTTGTAGTGGCATATTGGCTTTATTACATTCTTGCCTTGCCAAATTGTAGATTTCAAACACCTCTTCTCCACTGTCGGCAACGCCCTGAAGATTATCCATGTAAAACAGTTGACTCCTTTCCGGTTTCTCTGTCTTCTGGAAATGATATCTCAAAGTGCTGCACAACAAGAAAGGACTAGAGCAGGAACCAAACAACACTGACCGAAAGCGGTATTCTTTTATCCGCCCACCAGGCTGAAAAGGATCTTCAGGCCAAAGGAACTTTGTGAATTTGCGGTCCTGCTCCTTTAACCCTATTCTCAAAAAGACTTTGGAGATATCTGCCACAAACCCAAATCTCTTCGTCCTGAATTTTAATAATACATCACCCAGTATTTCAGTCAGATTTGGTCCTACATAGAGACAATCGTTTAGACTTGCTTCATTCTTCGCTGCTCGAGAACTGCAGTTAAATACCACTCTGATGGGGGTAGTACTGGAGTCCTTACTTACAGCATGATGAGGAAGGTAATGACCCTCTTTATGGTTTATTTCACCTGGGACCTCCTCAATAAAGTCATTTTCCAACTGCTCTTGAATTATTTTATGATAAATAAAATGTCCAGTCGTTCAGGATGTTGACGCAATCTCTCCACCATTTTATTTAATTGACATCTTGAACTCTGGTAGTTAGTTGGTAATTCAGGGGCATTTATCATCCATGGAAGTCCTACCCAGTACTGGCCATCCTTATACTCAACTGTGTCTAGGTAGTGGTTATATGTTAAGATGTCTTCAGGGGTGGGAAGATCTGCTTCTATTCCCACAGTGTCCAGTTCCCAAAGTTTGTGAACAGGTTCTTGTTGCTCTTCTAGAATGTCTACTAGTTGTGATGGTATTAATTCTGCACCAATTCTAGCCACCACCAGAGATTGTGCCGGAGTCACAAAGACTGTATTCATCCGGTTGTCTGATTCACTTGGGCCACATGTGGGTAGAGATCCCATGATTATATATCCACCTGATGAAGAAATTAACTGGATACCGTGTTTCCGAGTCATTTTTCGCAAGAAGCGACCACAATAGTCAGAGCCGATGATCAGTTGAATTGGACCTACTACGTCAGACTCTATAGTTCGGTCTGCTAGTTGAACACCCTTCTTTGTTAAGAAGTTAGATGCTTCCTTTAAACCCTTATTTACCACAGAAGTGTTCATGTCTTCCTTAACCACCGCAGTCACTTTACATTTATATTTGCCCAATTTAATCAGGGGTTAAACCACGTCAAATGTTTGTGTTTCCTTATTTGACCAAAATTCAGTTATTGCCATGTTCACTCTTCCTACTGTTGGCAAATTCATGGCTCTGACAACATTTCCGGCAATGAAGGTCTTTTGCGCTCCAGTATCAAAGAGTGCTTTGACCGGCATAACCTCTTTTCCTCTGATCAGTTGAATCTCGGCTGTAGGAGTAGCTGCCAGCGTATGCATTGGGTTTCCAGTGGTCAGGGTCATATTTACACTTGTCGGTTTGGGTTGTACTTCACTGATCTTGGGACACAACGCGGTATGATGTACACCAGTCTTGCACCGAAAACATACATTTAATTTAGTGGCACTTTCCTCAGTAGAATGTCTTGTGCTAAGGCAAACAAGACACTTACCTAGTTCGATGAGTCGTGGAAGTCTAGCCTTAAGATTTGGGTAAGTCCTACAATACACTGTGGAATGTTGTTCTGAACATAACATACACACCTTCCGGTTTTCTTGGTTTATCCCTGGTGTGGGGTTAATATCTCTGGTTACTTCTTGGGTCACTGGAGAATTGAGATGGGAATTTTTTCTCTCCCAAACACCTTTTGTTTTAGATACTGTATTAGTTTGATTATTCTGCTGGACGGATGTCACATAGGTACCAACCTCTTCCTTCTTGAACGGTTTTGCTTTTTCCTTAGTCCCTGTTGTAGACACTTTTGTGTATTTAACCTTGTTGTCTCCTTCCTTGATACCGCTATCCTTCTTGGAAACCTGCATGTGTTTGCACAGCTCTCTTAAACCCTCTTCTATCTCTTGATACGTGAAGTAGTTCTTCTTATACCTGTGGTACAATTCATCACAGGTTTTCTGAGAGAGCTTTTGTTGTACAATATGGTTCAAGAGCCAAGAAGCTGAATCAAGATCTTTCTGGGTACTAAGTGATTTCAAAACACAATTCAAGCTGATCCGGAATGACAAGATCCTGGTACGTATGCTTTGGTCCTGATAACTCCAGCAATCTGTAAACTAGGCGCTGTAGAGCCAACTCCGTATCTTCAAAATTCTCCTTGAGTACGTCTAGAGCTGCTGTATAATTGGCATCTGTTATGGGAAGTTCCTTGATAAAATCCAATGCAAAACCCCTAAGTTGACCCAACAAGTATGAACATTTATTTGCTGCAGAAATATCTAACCTGTCATGAACTAAACCTTTAAATTTCTCCCAAAAGGTATTCCAATCAGATTGCCCATCAAATTCAGGTAAGGTTATAGGTGGCAACTTAAAGCTTTGTTGTCCCGGAGCCGCAGTACCATTACTGGTACCATTACTCCCTGTTTTGGTAACTGTCTCTGTCGCCAAGGATTCGAACCCAGCTAGTTGATCCAAATAATTTTCACGGGCATTTGCATAGGCTTGCTGTAATTCCGCAAACCTTTCAGATTGTTCTTGTTTGATGTAAAAGTCCTCCAATTTATTGCAAGACTCTTCATAATTAGCCCACCGGGTTTTAAGATATTGGATTTGAGATTTTAACAGCTCCCTTGGACAGGGGTCACGTCTTTTTACCTCCTGGCAATTATTTAATGCTCTAGTTACCCAGCCTAATTTCCCCACCATAGATTTCCTCAAGAGTGTATCAGTCATTTTGGAAAATGGGTAATTATTTTCTGGACTATTATTAATGTTGATACTGAAGACTAATTTTCAACTATCAAAATTATATTTAGATATAGCCTAACACATACTCAATTTAGCTGTTAATCTTTAGCATTATATGCGTACCATTATTTGCTACAAATTCATATGAATAATTAGTTGAAAACATTAAGTCCACAATATAATTTACCTAATACGTGGGAACGCACGCTAGTAGGGGGAGGGAATATATTTATTATTGAATTAAATGTCATATATGCTCCGTCCCGAGCATTTAGCTGGTCTACTTGGTCTTTCAGACGCAGGTGACATTAAAGGACAGAAACATAAAAATGGCCTAAATTATCAAATAATAGGGAGAATTTAGGTACAAGAATGAAGCTAAAGCTGTAAATATTTAGTTAATCATAGTTTTCTTATCCCAGATGTTAGTGGGTACCTGTGGTAGTAGCATTTTTCTAAAAGGGGGGGGAACATATTTATTATTTATTAAATTTGGTATATGCTCCGTCCCGAGCATTTAGCTGGTCGACCTAGTCTGCCAGACGCGGGTGACATTAAGGGCGGAGACATAAAATGGTCTAAATAAGAAAAATATGGGGGAAATTTAGGGACTGCAACGAAGCTCAAGCTCCGAGTTTCACAAACGCCAGAGAACGCAACGTTGCAGGCCCTCCTACCAGTCCTCTACCACAGGATTTAAATGCCATGCCAGTGCCACTCACCCACGGCCATCACCTGGTAAACCAACCAATCTGCCCGTGAATCGATGATGTACTCGTGATAGCGGGCTACCTGCACGGCTTGAGCTCTATGGTTCCAGTGGACGCCGTCACGACGCAAATTGGGGCGATATGGTCTGGTTCCAAACTGGAACGTTCGATAGCCGCGCAGTAGTCTCTGCAGTCGCCGATTCACGGCTTGGTATATTGTGCGGTAATGACCGCGGGTTACACCTGGCTCACCCTCAGGAATGGGGGGCAGCTCTCGTGGCTCCAGCAAGACGACTGCTACCTTAGAGCCACAGCGCTGCTCAATTAGTTGGATGATAGAGATGATGTCATCCGTAATTTCTGACACTTGGACTGTTTCGTGTACGTCGTTGCCTCCCAAATATAAGATGGTCAATTGGTGAGGCCAATCGAGTACACGATTCAGTCGCCTGTCTGTCATGAAACTACGGGCTCTACCTCCTGGGGCTCGATAGCATCTAATTTCACAGTTAGGGACCTCAAAATGGCGGGGTATCAAACTGTGTCCCACAAATGCGACCTTATACATTTATAGAAATTGGGACCCTAACTGTTAATAACAAAATTGACCTGACCTAACCTAACCCCTAGTCTACACACCGATTGGAATCCTCACTCGGGGCACCAAAATGTGGGGGATATTATGGCCAATGGTTATCTCTTACCACACCAATCGAAATATAAAATTAATCAACAAAAATAAAAATAAAGTCTGAGATCGCCTACCTTATGGTATGAACTATGGTAGCCTATCTCTCAAGATGCCCTAACTAAACATTGTATAAATGGCCATATATATCAATGACTTAGCTATAACTAGGGTCCTGGTTTAGTTCAGAGGATTCCGGCTTCGGTAGATAAGGGTTATAGGTCAGGACTCCGGGCCGCGCGTGGGAATTGTGGTGGAGGAGATCACGGGACACTTCTCTACCGTTCAGATGTTTACTAGCGTCTGATCATCGGAACTTCAATTTCCGACTCTTAAATAAACTATATATTAATTCGTTACCAAGGGTTCATTCCCTCTTCACGAAATCATATAAAAAATTATCAGCATTTAAATTATATAATTATAAAGGTGAACATCGTTTCACAACGATTTAGTGAACATAATATCAAGATATTAACGACCCTAAAGCAAACGGTGGATCGCGTATGCGGTCGCGGGAATATTTAAACTGATCCTCTTTACAGTTCTTCTAAACTTATTTCTACAAGGTTTTATAACTAAATTAACTTGATCAAGGTAATCTTATACAGTACTAAATTACCTAACATTAATTAATCTCTACAATATATACAATCACCGGGTTCTGGTAGGAAATTGTTCACTCTAGTGAGGTTACCCTATCGGAAGGTTGTTGGCAACATTCCCCAGATACCGGTGTAGTCAATTTATTTCTCACAATAACTGTAGATTTATCAAGAGCTATACACGCTACACAGGACCTCACCCTGGCCTTAAGTGTAACCGTAATTGTGAATACTACCAAAAACTATAGGCCTAGGCCCTAAGCTAGCCTAATTCAAATCTGATTTTCGTGGAAGTGAATGAACTCCTTCACTCGCTCCTCCACTCACCATTCGTTAGTCTTCACTTTTCGTCTCATTCTAGTTAACACTGAAGCTTTTAACTCACTCTCTGTGTCACTTGACAACATTATTAGGCCGGAATATGACTAAAATAGCGATAAAACACGAGAGGGGTGCTTCTTCTTCTTGTTGAGGATATAGGGTAGTGTAGCTGTGAAGCTTATGTCACCCTACCCGGGCGGAAAGGACCCCAGGATGGATAGGGTTCACAGGGAGGAAGTGGACATCGTAGATTTCAGGGAGGGCACCCATGCCCCGCAGGCGAAGTAGACGACCCGCCAACCTCAGGAACTTCTTCGTAAGCAGGAGGACCTTGGATTTAGTAGCCTCCGGTACCCCAACACCAGCTAGCAGGATGGTGAGGGAGAAGTCACTGACGCCAAGAGCTGTGAGAGCAGATGTGAGAGAGGTCCTGGCTGAGTAGTAACGGAGACAGCTGAGGAAAAAGTGGAGGATGGTTTCGTCCACAGAGCGGCACCAGGGGCAGGAGGAGAGGGGTGCTTCATTTCACTATTTTTTTGAAACAGCTGGTGAGCACTAACCAATGAGCGCCGCGGGTAACGTCACGTGACTATGGTACCTAGACGGAGAGCATGGCGGCCTGTGATTGGCTGAGCTTGTAGATGTACACATAGGGAATATAAGTCACCACGCTATTGGTTACAGCTTATATCCGAGACTTCTAACTTGAACTCTGTTCTAAAACAATGAATTTCAACCTCTTCTCACGGGTGACAGAAGGTCTATATTGGTATGTTTTTTTGTTCAGCTCAGTCAGCTGTGGGAGTCTCGGACCCACAATATTCGCGCGAAAAACAAATTTCTCAAACGTGGAGTACCAAACCTTATTATTATACCGTATATATTATATATATATATATATATATATATATATATATATATATATATATATATATATATATATATATATATATATATATATATATTGTTACGGCTGGATCGGCAATACATATTCGGGATTCTTGATCGTAGGACAGAAATGGCTTAAGTGACAACGACACGCTCGATTCCAGTCCCAAATACTATATGCTCCAGACAACAAAAGCACCAACGCCCTACAGAGTTATCGTCTACGGTAACGAGGTACCTTAACTCGGCGAAAGTGTACAACAGGGGTAGGCTATGAGGCTAAACTCCCTCAGACATTTATAGGTTACGTTATTACTAAAGAAATGCAATACTCAAGAAACTACGTTAATATTAAGCCTCTAATAATGTAGAATAGAAGCAGGCTAAAGGTATGACAGTGAAATGCTAAATGACAAATGTACACGCCTACTTGAAAGCGCGTGCACTACAATAACTGTCCCCTACTAACATGCACTAGCATGTAGCATACAAGATGTTCATGATCCAGTAGATACCTAATAATACACATGGGAGGAACATAAATAGTAGTCACTTATTATAATAATGAATCTATACTTGAAATAACTAAAAGGTTGCAGGCAACAGTACTGCGCCGGTAGCCTACTACCGCATAGGCTACTTCGCTTCTCTCACTGTCTCCCCTCCGAGTCCGTATGCGCCCTACGCAACAGAACTCCGGACACAGCAGCAAAACGACAGTGCAGTTAATTGATACATGAAAGTATTAATAGTGTTGTCTTGTGTGTGAGTAATGTGTATTGTAAAGGGTTACATACATATACTTAACCCTTCAAACCCGGTTGGTACACACGTGTACCATTTTTTTTTGGCCCCAGGAACCCGGGTGGTACAACATTGTACCATTGCTTGAAAGCCTGTGAGCTTCGTGTGCGAGGCGTCGGTCCGACGCATGTAAACAACAGCCGGCTGGACCGACGCTCCGCATCTCCGGCCACAAGAAGGAGAGCGTCGCTTGTTCGTGTGTGCCTGTATGTTGTTGTTCAGTATCGAAAAGTGGTGTAAAGTGGCTGGTTTGGCCATAAAGTTATCTCCAATGAAATCATCATCACAGCTCACCCAGTTGACTTAGAGAGCTCTACTTAAGGCCATTTTACAGGTAAATAACACAGCTACGCTTGGGGATGCGCGGGAATGCGGGAAGCAGTCTGATTAACGAATATACGGTAGCCTAGCCTAGACGTTTTTCGGCCAAAACACCCGGATTTCGAGGAATATATATATAATATATAGCCGGGGTCGGAGGGTTAAAGAGAGCTGCAATGCATAGTAAAATAAAGATATATCCCACTCATCATCCCCATGTGTTCTAGCTAGCAGGCCAAGTCACAGGAACAACGAGTTCCAGCACCGAAAGCGAGAACCCAGGAGAAGACTGTAGAGAACACAAGGACAGATAAATTACGTTACTCTACTATACCGGCACTACGAGCGAGCTGTAGTCTCGGGTACTACACTCGCTCCTGGCTCGGTATGCAAATCAAGGCTAAGTCCTCGTCCCTCTACAGACAACTCCTGGGCATGGTCGGGCTCTTACACATGGCACCAGTCTAGTCACAAATGGGATGATGAGCGGGGCATATAACTCGTGAACATGTAGAACGTTCACCAACTATCCTCATCAAGAAGATCGCTGTTCACATTAACCCCTTAAATCTAATACATGTAAATATATGCTTGTCCTAAGAGTAATACGAGAGGTGAGTGCTGAAACTCCTTTAGGACCTCAAGGGAAGGTTATGCATTTAAATAGAGAGAAGAATGAAATGAGAGTAATGTCGTCAGAGAGAAAGAGTGCAACAGTGAGAAGTTGGGAGAGAGGGCAAGGGATGTTAGAATCTCAAAGGTTCTAGGCAACCTGATCATGGAAAACGCAGCCAACCTCCAGGCAGTGTGCTGTACAACAACATGGGCCCAGCCCAGGCAGCGTAGGCAGGCAACAATGGACTACCAACCCTGTCGCGCCTAGCTATAAGTGCAGGGCTGCCAACCAGTCCATACGTCTGGCAACCCCCCCGGCCGGCAGCGTGGCGCGTTGCTACCCTCTTGCTCTGAAGCCTAACTCACTCTCTCTCTCTGAACTCCCATTGTCTCATCTATCAACTTCTCTATTGATACTACATATTAAATGGAAGGTCTCGACATGGCTTAAAACAAAACCCACCACTGGTTAGCACATGACGAGACCTTTGCAGAGATACAAAGAACATAGTTATAAGTTGTCACACTCAATATACATTGCGGCTGACGGTAGCCAGATCACGGGCGGTACAGTCGAGTACCAAGGAGTACAATCAGGTTGCGTTGCAAAGCACTGGGTGCGTCACAGCCCCCCCAAGATTTTAGATAATCGACCTTAGAAGCATTATCAAAATCTGACAGGCAACCAACCGACCTGCTACCCTTAGCTGCCACTAATTGCAAAAGGTGCACAACAACTGAAGTGTGAATTATACATAAAACACAATATCGCATGCATCATGCTACAACAATAAAGACTTACAAAACTAAAAAAAGAAAAAAAAGAAAGAGTTTTCTCGTTTATTTTATTGTTTTATAATCTTTTTGGACGGCGTTATGATAGCCTAATTTTACTCCTGCTCAACCCACACACCGTGCACGACTATCTTGGATCATCAACCCTTGATAGACAATCTGCTATCACGTTCTTACTCCCGGCAATATGCTGAATGTTGAGATTATACTCTTGGAGCATTAGGGACCACCTGGTCAACCGCATATTCCGATTGTGAAACTGATTTAGGAATTTCAAGGGATGATGGTCCGTATAAATCGTCACTACCGGGCCGTAGGCTGGAACATAAACTTCGAAATGTTTGAGCGACAAAATGATAGCCAGAAGCTCCTTCTCTATAGTCGAGTAATTCCTTTGTGCCGAATTAAACTTGCAAGAAAAGAAGCTCACTGGGTGTTCCAAGCCCTCGGAATCAGTCTGCAGTAACACTGCCCCGGCACCCACACCGCTGGCATCAGTCGCCAGCTGAAAACTCCTGGAGAAGTCTGGGGCCCTCAAAATCGGATGTGTACACAGCAGGTGCTTGACTAGGTCGAAAGCCCTCTGACACTCCGCAGCCCAACAGAACTTCACTGACTTCGACAGTAGATCAGTTAACGGTGCTAAGACAGTAGAGTATCCCCGGATGAAGCGCCTATAATAGCCTATCATACCTAGGAACCGCATGACCTGGCGCTTAGTGGTGGGCCTGGGAAACATATTGATAGCCTGTATCTTGCTCAGGGGGGGGGGGGCACACCCGGCCTAACCCGACCACAAAGCCAAGATACTGCACAGTAGCCTTTACAAACTCGCACTTCCTCAGGTTCACCACCAGCCCAGCATCGTGCAACTTCCCAAACAGGGTCTCTAAGTGCCTTAGGTGATTTTCAAAATCGTCATCATACACTATCACGTCATCAAGGTAGACCGTGCAGTTAGGGATTTCGTCACAAATATCGTTCATCAGGTTCTGAAACGTGGCAGGTGCGTTCTTAAGCCCATAAGGCATTACGTTGCATTGGTAGGTCTTGCCATCTACCACAAAACCACAAACTTGCTTAGCTCGGTCCGACAGGGGTACTTGCCAGTAGCCTTTTACAAGATCAATTTTAGTAAGGTACTTTGCATTCCCTATCTTGTCCACGCTGTCATCAACTCGAGGCAAAGGGTATGGGTTGCTAGTGGTCAAGCCATTTAGCCTACGAAAATCTATGCAGAACCGCACCTTGCCGTCAGGTTTTGGCTGCAACGTGACGGGTGATGTCCACTTCACATAACCTTCAGTGATCATCCCTCTCTCAACCATGTACTTTAACTCCTCCCGTAAAGCTGGCAACTTTACCGGGGGCACACGGTAGGGCACTGACTTGAAGGGCACATTATCACCGACGTCCACGTCGTGCGTTACCTGAGTAGTGAGACCTGGGTGTTCGGCGAAAACAGAGGGGTATGACCTGAACAGGCCTAGGACAGCAGCACCCTGGTGCTCAGGCAGGTGACTTACAGCTTGCCTAGCCTCTTGTTCAGTATTCCCCGCCCACTGTTCCGCGGAAATGACAGTCCCAGCTATCCTCCTCAGCAGCATGACTGTCCCCACCTCCTTCTCCACCCTGGCCGCTGCAGGCCAGCACAGGGACAGTGAGAGGCTCTGAGGGGCGTCTCACATACTCTTTCATGAGGTTAACATGACATAACTGATGTTTTTTCCTACGGTCAGGTGTTGCAACGAGATAATCAAGGTCGGACAGTTTCTTAGCCACCACATACGGCCCAATGAACTTGGCAGAAAGGGGGTGTCCAGGCAAAGGTAAAAGCAACATTACCTCCTGACCCACCGAAAACTCCCGAAGCTTCACCTTGGCGTCATACTGGTGCTTCATGACCGCCTGTGCATTAACCAAGTTATTACCTGCCGCTGCCATGCAACCTATAAGTCTCTCCCGGCTCTCAAGGACATATTTAAGTACAGACCCCGGCTTCTCTTCGCCCTCCCAGATCTCTTTCACCATACTTAAAGGTCCTCTCACATTATGGCCAAAGACTAGTTGATTTGGACTGAACCCCAAGCTCTCTCCTGGGACTTCACGTGCAGCGAACAGAACATACGGCAGACCAAAATCCCAATCAGTGTCATGTTCTGCACAGTAACAGCGTAGCATACTCTTCAGGGTCGAGTGCCACCGCTCCAAGACTCCCTGACTCTCGGGATGGTAGGCTGACGACACTACAGAACATATACCGTGCAACTGAAGGGTTTGCTTGAACAATAATATTTGGATGTAAAATTGCTCCCCTGGTCTGACTGCACCTCACGTGGAAATCCATAACGGGAACAGAACAATAATAAGTTTTTAACAACTGCCTTTGCCGAGCCGTTTCTCATGGGGTATGCGTCCGGGTATCTCGTAGCCACATCCATGATTGTCAACAGGAATTTATTGCCACTACTAGTAGGCGGGAAAGGGCCAACTAAATCTACTACAACTTTGCTGAACGGAGGCCCGGTGACAGGTATGGGAAACAAAGGTGCCTTCGGGATTGTCTGGTTAGGCTTCCCCGTTGTCTGGCAGGTCGCACACCCAGCCACCCATGCACAGACATCAGCCTTGACCCCAGGCCACCAGAAAAACCTGCCCAATGCCGCCAATGTTTTTGTTACCCCCAAATGACCCGCCACCGGCACATCATGCGCCAGACACAATAAGGACTCTCTATACTTATTTGGAACAACCACCTGGTCTACTACCCTCGCACCGCCCTCCCACTTCGATTTGGGGTCTAGAAATCTGCGGTACAATATCCTGTTGAGCCTAAAGAAATCTCCAGGCTTCGCATCCCCATCTTCCTCCAACTCTATGGCACCATTGCTATAATGAGCTAGGCTAGCGTCTTGCAGCTGCTGCTCACTAATGTCCCCGGGCGTCAATGCATCAAGATGGTTTTGTAATAAGACATTACCCCGGCTAGTAGGCTCTACTGCCTTAGTGGCTCTCGCTACAGCTCTTGCCTCACGCGAAGTCTTACCCAACTCTGCCTTGTTACACACCATATCTGGGCCAGAGTCAACTCCCGTGTTTATTATAGGTCCAAGTACCGAATCACCGAGAAGTGCAGCAGAATCAATGTCCCTTTTCCTGCCCTTAGCAACCTTCTCCTGATCCTTCCTCCACTGTCCCCGAGGTTGAGTGCTAGGCTGTGCAGGAGCCGCAGAGCGAGATCGGGTTACCACACAGGCCATCTCATCCTGTTGGCACCTCCCAACCCATTCCCGATTCTCACCATCCACGTCGGCCGCCCTCTCGGCAACGACTAAGGGTGGAGTTCCGGAAGTGGGCACCGCAAAGTCGTTGCCGAGAAGAAGGTCGACGCCCTCAACTGGCAAACACTCAACGATCCCTACATCCAGCTCCCTGCACACCTCTCCCACTCTCAACTCCAACCTCACAAGTGGGTATGACCTCGTAGCATTTATACCCTGCACCACAACAACTCTGGCCGCATTTATCGGTTTCCCTGTGAAGTTCCTCAACAAAGTTTGCGAAGCCCCCGTATCCCTCAGCAAGTCAACCCTCCGTAGTTCACTCCCCCAGCTCACAAACCTGTGTCCCCGATGGCTACAGAAAGTGTCCCGGACAGGTGTCGAGCCTTCCGTACGCTTCTTTACCGCGTGTGCCTCAGCTGCTGACAACCTATCCCAGGCAGTTGCTGCAGCCTTCAGAGACACACCGATACTGTGAACCAATGACACCGGCTTAGCGGGAGTGTTACTAGGGCACTCACGTGAATAATGGCCTAGCTTCTGACATTTGTAACATTTCACATCCCCAATGGGCTTCTTCCCTTGTGCGGGCGAAGAAGGGGCCTGACCTTTAGTAAACGGGAGAGGCTTGTGTTTGTAGGTGTTATTAGGTGCAATGCTTTTAGTGTGGTTATGTGTGTCATAGGATTTGTTATTATCGAAAACTCTGGTGGGTGGGGTATAGCGCCCCTTCTGCCCTGACTCAGCCCTCTGAGCAGCACCGCAACCACGAATCAATGATAATCTGAGGTCTGCCATCTTGGCAGCCTCCTCTACTGTCTTGGGCATTTTTCCTTAATGTTCAGCGTTAGATCGGTTCCAGTACATTTGTAAAACTGTTCCAGATAGAAAAGTTGCTTAATTTCCTCAGCCGACTCTGCGTGCTCGGACCGAAACCAGTTATTACATGCATCTGTTAAGTCCCGTGCGTGCTCCATAAAACTGACGTCGCTCTTCTTATTCACGCCACGGAACTTCAATCTATAAGTTTCGGGTTGCAGTTCGTAGGCCCGGAGCACAGCCTCCTTCACCAGTCCATACACGACACTCTCGTCCAGTGACAGTGCATCGTAGGCTTTCAACCCCTTACCCACTAGACGTGATGAAACTAATGCTGCCCATTTAACCTCCGGCCAGTCATACTCACGACACTTCTTTTCGAAACGAGCAAAAAACTCAGTCACTGCTGTCTCATCAAATGCAGGTACTAACTTAATTAAATGCGAAAGTGAGTCTGTAACCCGGTGCCCACCACCGAGATGACGCCCCGTGGTCTCTACTCTAGACTTCTCGACATCCATTTCAGCCTGGTACCTGGTTGCATCCTGATTGGCTTGGATTCTAGCAACCTCTATGCGTTCTATACTAGCCTGTTGTATCTGAGTCTCCTGCAGCTTAATCCGTTCTATACTAGCCTGTTGACTCTCTTGCAACTTAAGCTTAGCTAGTTCTAGCTGAAATAACATCTCAGGAGACAGGCCTGGGGGGGGGAGAGCACAAAATGGGGGATCCACACCGAGACGTGTTTACGGGTAAGCCAGCTTGCCATTGAGAACCCTCCTGCTGCATCGTGCTAAGACTCGCTGGCTGAGGGCCCAGCTCAGGGGTAGAGTGGAATGGAGGCTTGGAGGGAACCCCCCAAGACCCCACTCCACCCACCGCCCCATCGCCATCACCCAACAAACATGCCACCAAATTCTTCTTGGGCCAACTGTCAGGACAGTCCCGCCCCAAAACCGTGGCTAAACAGCGAAGACCGTAACAATCAATAGCCTGCAGGCGCTGTTCGGTCAAAGGTGTCTGCAAAAATGCCCGGGCATCCCTCTCTCCACTTATAACACTCCCCTCCCTAAATATCTGCTGTACTTGCTGGTCACTAGGCTGTACCGTGTTATCCTCCCCCGTAAATGATGAGTCATTAGACATAGTGCTGGTTATACAATTGCTGTTCATAAAAAAAAAAGTGCTTATTACTAATTGCAGTCTCGACTCACAAAATGTTAAAGATGCTTGAATGACTCTACTCTAGACACCTAACGAAACAATCTGCAAGTCCACCAATACAATAATGACACAATAAAAATTCCTCCAATATGCAAGAAAATTCTAGCCAGCTCTACTAGGTAGCATAGAATAGTTCTCCAAAAAACATGTGATAGGATACTACTGAATCTTGTGCAAGGTCGCCATTTTGTTACGGCTGGATCGGCAATACATATTCGGGATTCTTGATCGTAGGACAGAAATGGCTTAAGTGACAACGACACGCTCGATTCCAGTCCCAGATACTATATGCTCCAGACAACAAAAGCACCAACGCCCTACAGAGTTATCGTCTACGGTAACGAGGTACCTTAACTCGGCGAAAGTGTACAACAGGGGTAGGCTATGAGGCTAAACTCCCTCAGACATTTATAGGTTACGTTATTACTAAAGAAATGCAATACTCAAGAAACTACGTTAATATTAAGCCTCTAATAATGTAGAATAGAAGCAGGCTAAAGGTATGACAGTGAAATGCTAAATGACAAATGTACACGCCTACTTGAAAGCGCGTGCACTACAATAACTGTCCCCTACTAACATGCACTAGCATGTAGCATACAAGATGTTCATGATCCAGTAGATACCTAATAATACACATGGGAGGAACATAAATAGTAGTCACTTATTATAATAATGAATCTATACTTGGAATAACTAAAAGGTTGCAGGCAACAGTACTGCGCCGGTAGCCTACTACCGCATAGGCTACTTCGCTTCTTTCACTCTGTCTCCCCTCCGAGTCCGTATGCGCCCTACGCAACAGAACTCCGGACACAGCAGCAAAACGACAGTGCAGTTAATTGATACATGAAAGTATTAATAGCGTTGTCTTGTGTGTGAGTAATGTGTATTGTAAAGGGTTACATACATATACTTAAAGAGAGCTGCAATGCATAGTAAAATAAAGATATATCCCACTCATCATCCCCATGTGTTCTAGCTAGCAGGCCAAGTCACAGGAACAACAAGTCCCAGCACCGAAAGCGAGAACCCAGGAGAAGACTGTAGAGAACACAAGGACAGATAAATTACGTTACTCTACTATACCGGCACTATGAGCGAGCTGTAGTCTCGGGTACTACACTCGCTCCTGGCTCGGTATGCAAATCAAGACTAAGTCCTCGTCCCTCTACAGACAACTCCTGGGCATGGTCGGGCTCTTACACATGGCACCAGTCTAGTCACAAATGGGATGATGAGCGGGGCATATAACTCGTGAACATGTAGAACGTTCACCAACTATCCTCATCAAGAAGATCGCTGTTCACATTAACCCCTTAAATCTAATACATGTAAATATATGCTTGTCCTAAGAGTAATACGAGAGGTGAGTGCTGAAACTCCTTTAGGACCTCAAGGGAAGGTTATGCATTTAAATAGAGAGAAGAATGAAATGAGAGTAATGTCGTCAGAGAGAAAGAGTGCAACAGTGAGAAGTTGGGAGAGAGGGCAAGGGATGTTAGAATCTCAAAGGTTCTAGGCAACCTGATCATGGAAAACGCAGCCAACCTCCAGGCAGTGTGCTGTACGACAACATGGGCCCAGCCCAGGCAGCGTAGGCAGGCAACAATGGACTACCAACCCTGTCGCGCCTAGCTATAAGCGCAGGGCTGCCAACCAGTCCATACCCGGCCGGCAGCGTGGCGCGTTGCTACCCTCTTGCTCTGAAGCCTAACTCACTCTCTCTCTCTGAACTCCCATTGTCTCATCTATCAACTTCTCTATTGATACTACATATTAAATGGAAGGTCTCGACATGGCTTAAAACAAAACCCACCACTGGTTAGCACATGACGAGACCTTTGCAGAGATACAAAGAACATAGTTATAAGTTGTCACACTCAATATACATTGCGGCTGACGGTAGCCAGATCACGGGCGGTACAGTCGAGTACAAAGGAGTACAATCAGGTTGCGTTGCAAAGCACTGGGTGCGTCACAATATATATATATATATATATATATATATATTGTATATATACAGCCTATATAGGCTATATATAGCCTATATATATATATGAGAGATGAGAGAGAGAGAGAGAGATCAATAGAGATACTGTACATAGATCTAGATTCTAGATAGTGGAGAAAATTAATTTCCTAGTGAATAAATATGGTTTGAAAGCACTCCACAATACTTTGAATAACCTGGGAGGATATATAAAATGCTTTGCTTGTAATTTAACCTAAAACTTTTGCAAGATTATTAAGATAATTACATAAGTCACAAACTTTTCTTTCCGAGCCATCTGCCTCAGTTTCCAGGTCACTAACAGTACACCATCTACAGTACTGTTATCATGATAAATATCCAAATCTACAGAAATGTTAGTTGTATTTGGTAGGCTACTAGCTTTCAGATTCAGTAGAAGTGCTTTCATTGGTATTGAAATAATTGTACTGGTAGGCCTATAGTCTCTAACTTCACAGAACTTAACATGTAATCTGATAAATCTTTAACTGAGCAATCTCGATGTTGGGAAAAATGGGTGAAAGTCCTGGGGTGGTGGAACCATTATTGATTAAACCATGAAAACATCATCATGTATAGGCCTATCATTATTAGGCATTATAATCTGTTGATATCATCCACTTTGACAGGCCACGTTTCTGAAGCATGTAGGTCATTGCGCTTCTATTACATGAAGTGTAAACCTTTTTCTTTTAGGGGAGAGGGAGTCGTTTTATGGTTAGAATTGGCAGCAGTTCTCTGCGCTTTCCCCAGCCGCATCTAATTCTGGCAATAGTGGCGGCCTCGGCCCCACCACAGGCAGAGATGGTATCTCCCAAGTAGCAAAACTTGTCCACCATCTCCAGTGACACATTGCCACGGTTCACACTCCCGAGCCGATCATTCAACACAAGCTCAGCTTTGCATACTATACACCCAAATTTCTCAATTTCAGCTTTCTTCCTTGGCAGAGGTCCATTTATTCTACTACAGCGCTTCTTCCCATGAAGTACCCAGAAACGACAGATGCTACACTGAATTGAATTCACACCCACCCCTTTTCTGTATACTGCACATGGGTATGCACTGTTTTTTCTACATTTCCACGGCCCAAGCTACTGTGCGAAAACCTTGGTTTTATTGATATTAACTTTTAAATTTTTGTTTGTCATGCCCTCACTCTACCTTCTGAACCTTGACATCCTGCACATTATCTGTGATTAGAATTAAGCCATCTGTGTATAGCAGTTCCCATGGTAGCCCAGCTCTAAAATCTCCAAATAGGGCTTCCAAAACTATAACAAAGAGGAGAGGGCTAAAAAAAAAAACTTGGTGAACTCCAACATGGACTGCAACCTCCTCACTCAGTATTCCTTTCACCCTCACTTCCGTTTGCGAGTCCTCGTACATTTTCACTATAGCACACACACCAGCCACTCCTCTACACCAAGTTTTCTCATGGCCCACTGTACAACATCCCTGGACACCTTAACAAAGGCCTTCTCCAGGTTTACAATCACAAGATACAGATCCCTAGCTTTAAGTAACTATCTTTGCCAGTCGCAGCAAGAAGGCTACGTTCAAGGAAGTGCCAGTGACTATTTACATCATATGACCTAGTGCCCCTATTCCTATCCATTTTATCCAGTTCGTTGCAAAACCTATCTCTATATTCTGATTTATTCAACAACCTTAATTTCCTTTTTGGCATGCATACCTTCTTGCACACAAGATCTCGCTTTAATATCATGTCACATACTAGGAGCTTATGTTGAGAGATACATTCTCACTCGGGATGACCTTTAGCCTACATCCCTAAACCACTTCCAGTCATTTCTACATGTTCACCAGGAAATAATCTATCTGGCTACTGGAACCCCCAGAATTGTATGTGATCAGATGACTCACCCGTTTCTTGAACTTTATATTACACACAACCATGTAAAGTGTAACACAGGACTCCGGTATACATTCGCCTTCTAGATTTCTCCTTCCGTATCCATTTCCTCCATGAATGCCCCCATACACATCAGCACGTGCTCCCACATTCCCATTTAGGTCACGGTCTATTACTGTGGTGTCATTCTCAAAGAGGCCCGAAACAACACAAATTATGGTCGTTCCAGAAATCTTTCCGTTCTCTACTCAAACCAACCTGTGGGGCATATGCTGATATCACATTCAGTATTCTTTCACCAACTTTCAGCTTCAGTACAATCAATCTTCCATTTACTCTCTTGATCTGAAGAACACTCTTCTCTCACTCCTCGGCCACCAAAACACGATCACTCCTCCTTTTGCTTTTCCAGACTCATCTCCCTTCCAGTAGATCCTGTATCTATTGTTTTTTGCCAACTATCCACTGTGCACCGCACCACTTCCATCGGCTTTCCTGGGTGCAGCACACATCCACTCTTCTTCTCTCAAGTGCTTCCACAACTTCATTTGATCTGCCACTCAAACTTCCTACATTCACATTAGTATGCCTGAACGCTCGGGAGGCTGCATGCCGTCCCCGGTGAGATTATGTGTTCATCAGACTTGGGTGTTTTCTGTGATGTTGTAATTGTCATAGTCAGCTAAATGGAAGCTCGCCAGGGAAATTTACCGTCCCGAGGACACCGGTTCCAGACTGCCCCAGAGGCCGTTCCCAGCACCTTTCCCCAACAAAGTATTGCCTTTTTATGGCCAAAGTACATCTACCAATAAGAAAAACAATATATGTTTTGCTTAGTAACATAACAGTATCACCCCAACATCTGACAGCCACCCGATATCCCATTATAGAAAACATCTATCTATTTCATATCAGGCCGATATCCATTTGCTATTTCTAAACTGTTATACATTGGTCTCATATAGGAAATCTAATATCCTTTAGTATGGTTTAGTTTGGCTACCCCCAAAATGGGGATTGGGCCTGAGCATATGGATGGATGGTTATATCCCAGTACCAGCCGAACATCTGGTACCAAACACAATGCCGATTAACGGAAAGCCACTACAAATATGATAAAGGACCAATATAGTTTTGCCTTCTTCTGTCCGAAGTACAATGGCCTGTTGTAAGGAAGCCATTATCTCTTCACATAGGGAAATAAATTTATGAATTCAATATTGGGTAGATATAATTTGGCCATTTATTTGCTGCTATGCATATGCCCAATACAGGACAACTGTTATCCTTTAGTACTGCAATATGCCAGTATTGGTCCTACATAATTATGGAAGACTACCTTAGGCCGGTTAATGTTTAATAGTAATGAACATAATATTAGACCACTATCTTTGGGCCTTTTTCTGGGCTACATACAACGGCCCGATATAGGCAAGTCATCAAAGTTATGACCTTTCCTCCTGGGACACTCTGTATAATATATATATACAGTATATATATATATATATATATATATATATATATATATATATATATATATATATATATATCCTTAATTGATATGTGTACAGGAAATCATAGTCTTATAATGAAGGTGAAGATCAGAGACAGCGTAAACAACATCTTTATTATTTTCTATAAGGGCAAGCTTTCGGCAACTGCTACTGCCATGATCACGCCTAAAAAAGAACAAGATACAACACATAGTAGAAACATTGAATTATGTAAAATAATAATTCTAATATTAGAGTAATATTCTAACGCCAAATAGATCCTTATTATAAGTTGAGGTTTATACCTGATAGAATAAACGAATAGTGGAAAATACGAGTAAAACCATAAAAATCTGTTTCTTGAAGAGTGATGAAATATGAAAAAATGCGAACAATAATTAGGCCTATATAGTTATAGAATCCTAACATGTTGAGAATAAAATTAATATTAGCGAAACATAATGTGCTAGTCTGAATATGCCTGTGTAAGTAAGGAAGAAATGTATGACACGCATAATACAAGGATCTATCTATCTATCTATCTATCTATCTATCTATATGCTAGATAGATAGATAGATAGATCCTTGTATTATGCGTGTAATACAAGGATAGCAAAATGAAATACTTGAGAGAGAAGTAATGAAAATAACATACCAAGGGCTGCTATACTAAGGATTACTCGGAAAAACAGAGTAACTGGGCTGGGTGGTCGTGTTTAGGTATGGCAGGACGCAAGCGGTGTGCATAGAGAGCCTCCATGATATCCAGGTCTGTAGTGAAACGGGAACTGGCATAAAATACTAAAGTTGATCCCTATTTATAATGTGGTCACGAGTTTCACTGTGTTGCCGGATGGCCGAGTACGGGGGTTTTGATAAGGGTCTGTTGGTTCGATATGATTTACCTACGTGTTCGTGTTCGCTGATGTCATTTTTATGGTTTTACTCGTATTTTCCACTATTCGTTTATTCTATCAGGTATAAACCTCAACTTATAATAAGGATCAATTTGGCGTTAGATTATTACTTTAATATTATAATTATTATTTTACATAATTCAATGTTTCTACTATGTGTTGTATCTTGTTCTTTTTTTAGGCGTGATCATGGCAGTAGCAGTTGCCGAAAGCTTGCCCTCAAAGAACATAATAAAGATGATGTTGTTTACCCTGTCTCTGATCTTCACCTTCATTATATATATATATATATATATATATATATATATATATATATATATATATATATATATATATATATATTATAATTTGTGAATAACCCACATTTCAACCCAGGAAGAGAGAATAAGGGGGATATATTTAATTTACATATTTATTCTTAATTTAAATACAATAGTTTTTATTTTCTCCCAAGACCTCCATCAAGCTTATAAAATGCCCCCAAAACACTGCTCGAGATAAATTTGTGCATTTTCGGTAGAAAAATGAACCAGCTTAAATTGCAGTCTCGCTATCGCTCGCCAACAAATTAATCGACACTTAAATGGCACTAAAGGTAAGCAAATCGCCAAACTAATGGGGTTTATGCCTTATAGTCTCAAACTAATGGGGCTAAGCATGAGGGAGAAGAGGGTCCAGAACGCGCATCCCCTTTAAAAATTACTAATTTAGAAAACGATCGCAATAAGTACCAAAACCAAAGTATTTTAACGAAAAATTAGGAAGAATTTATGTCTTATTATTTTTATTTACTAATACTATTACTAATATTACAATTACTCAACTATTATCATTGATACTCATGTATAGTACAAAGGAGTACAAAGAAAATCAAGCAACAACAGGTCTAGTGACCCTTCTAGGCTGCTTGTCCTCCAAAACACTGAGGATCAAGTGTCCCAACAGTGGCTTAGAGTGGGTAAGGGAACATATTTACTGTATTTATGTATCATAAATATATATATATATATAATTTAACCCTTTCAATAATAGGGTGTCTTTATGCTTCTTTCATGCTAACAGTACACGAATATATACAGCTTAGGAAGGATCTCTGGTAATCTAAGGGGTAAAATATTATGTCTAAGCTACTGTAAGTACGGTCGCGCTAATAAGTCATGGCCCAGCTGTCATTATGTTTGGCTTGCTCTGTGCTGTATTAATGTCTGTCAGATGTTGAATAGGGGGGGTAAGTTTAGGAACATGTTTGTATATTTCACTCGATATGAAGAAATAAAGTTTAGATATTGCTGATACCAATTATTGATCAAAGCATACTTGGTGCCGAGATATCACTTATTAGCGCGACTGTACATTTGTGTAATCATAGCCACACTAACAATGAAAGGGCTAATTTGTTTGATAAAACTTGGCGATTTCGTTAATAATAATAATAATAATAATAATAATAATAATAATAATAATAATAATATATCTATCTATATACTCAGGCCCAATCACCACTTTTTTGGGGGGAGGGAGACTCAAGACAGAGCATACTAATAATGACAATAATACTACTACTAGTAATGATAATAATAATAATAATATATTACTACTGTACTTCTACTATTACTACTACTATAATATTACTGTAACTACAACTACTATAATATTACTGTAACTACAACTACTATAATATTACTGTAACTACAACTACTATAATATTACTGTAACTACAACTACTATAATATTACTGTAACTACAACTACTATAATATTACTGTAACTGCAACTACTATAATATTACTGTAACTACAACTACTATAATATTACTGTAACTACAACTACTATAATATTACTGTAACTACAACTACTATAATATTACTGTAACTACAACTACTATAATATTACTGTAACTACAACTACTATAATATTACTGTAACTGCAACTACTATAATATTACTGTAACTACAACTACTATAATATTACTGTAACTACAACTACTATAATATTACTGTAACTACAACTACTATAATATTACTGTAACTACAACTACTATAATATTACTGTAACTACAACTACTATAATATTACTGTAACTACAACTACTATAATATTACTGTAACTACAACTACTATAATATTACTGTAACTACAACTACTATAATATTACTGTAGCTACAACTACTATAATATTACTGTAACTACAACTACTATAATATTACTGTAACTACAACTACTATAATATTACTGTAACTACAACTACTATAATATTACTGTAACTACAACTACTATAATATTACTGTAACTACAACTACTATAATATTACTGTAACTACAACTACTATAATATTACTGTAACTACAACTACTATAATATTACTGTAACTACAACTACTATAATATTACTGTAACTACAACTACTATAATATTACTGTAACTACAACTACTATAATATTACTGTAACTACAACTACTATAATATTACTGTAACTACAACTACTATAATATTACTGTAACTACAACTACTATAATATTACTGTAACTACAACTACTATAATATTACTGTAACTACAACTACTATAATATTACTGTAACTACAACTACTATAATATTACTGTAACTACAACTACTATAATATTACTGTAACTACAACTACTATAATATTACTGTAACTACAACTACTATAATATTACTGTAACTACAACTACTATAATATTACTGTAACTACAACTACTATAATATTACTGTAACTACAACTACTATAATATTACTGTAACTACAACTACTATAATATTACTGTAACTACAACTACTATAATATTACTGTAACTACAACTACTATAATATTACTGTAACTACAACTACTATAATATTACTGTAACTACAACTACTATAATATTACTGTAACTACAACTACTATAATATTACTGTAACTACAACTACTATAATATTACTGTAACTACAACTACTATAATATTACTGTAACTACAACTACTATAATATTACTGTAACTACAACTACTATAATATTACTGTAACTACAACTACTATAATATTACTGTAACTACAACTACTATAATATTACTGTAACTACAACTACTATAATATTACTGTAACTACAACTACTATAATATTACTGTAACTACAACTACTATAATATTACTGTAACTACAACTACTATAATATTACTGTAACTACAACTACTATAATATTACTGTAACTACAACTACTATAATATTACTGTAACTACAACTACTATAATATTACTGTAACTACAACTACTATAATATTACTGTAACTACAACTACTATAATATTACTGTAACTACAACTACTATAATATTACTGTAACTACAACTACTATAATATTACTGTAACTACAACTACTATAATATTACTGTAACTACAACTACTATAATATTACTGTAACTACAACTACTATAATATTACTGTAACTACAACTACTATAATATTACTGTAACTACAACTACTATAATATTACTGTAACTACAACTACTATAATATTACTGTAACTACAACTACTATAATATTACTGTAACTACAACTACTATAATATTACTGTAACTACAACTACTATAATATTACTGTAACTACAACTACTATAATATTACTGTAACTACAACTACTATAATATTACTGTAACTACAACTACTATAATATTACTGTAACTACAACTACTATAATATTACTGTAACTACAACTACTATAATATTACTGTAACTACAACTACTATAATATTACTGTAACTACAACTACTATAATATTACTGTAACTACAACTACTATAATATTACTGTAACTACAACTACTATAATATTACTGTAACTACAACTACTATAATATTACTGTAACTACAACTACTATAATATTACTGTAACTACAACTACTATAATATTACTGTAACTACAACTACTATAATATTACTGTAACTACAACTACTATAATATTACTGTAACTACAACTACTATAATATTACTGTAACTACAACTACTATAATATTACTGTAACTACAACTACTATAATATTACTGTAACTACAACTACTATAATATTACTGTAACTACAACTACTATAATATTACTGTAACTACAACTACTATAATATTACTGTAACTACAACTACTATAATATTACTGTAACTACAACTACTATAATATTACTGTAACTACAACTACTATAATATTACTGTAACTACAACTACTATAATATTACTGTAACTACAACTACTATAATATTACTGTAACTACAACTACTATAATATTACTGTAACTACAACTACTATAATATTACTGTAACTACAACTACTATAATATTACTGTAACTACAACTACTATAATATTACTGTAACTACAACTACTATAATATTACTGTAACTACAACTACTATAATATTACTGTAACTACAACTACTATAATATTACTGTAACTACAACTACTATAATATTACTGTAACTACAACTACTATAATATTACTGTAACTACAACTACTATAATATTACTGTAACTACAACTACTATAATATTACTGTAACTACAACTACTATAATATTACTGTAACTACAACTACTATAATATTACTGTAACTACAACTACTATAATATTACTGTAACTACAACTACTATAATATTACTGTAACTACAACTACTATAATATTACTGTAACTACAACTACTATAATATTACTGTAACTACAACTACTATAATATTACTGTAACTACAACTACTATAATATTACTGTAACTACAACTACTATAATATTACTGTAACTACAACTACTATAATATTACTGTAACTACAACTACTATAATATTACTGTAACTACAACTACTATAATATTACTGTAACTACAACTACTATAATATTACTGTAACTACAACTACTATAATATTACTGTAACTACAACTACTATAATATTACTGTAACTACAACTACTATAATATTACTGTAACTACAACTACTATAATATTACTGTAACTACAACTACTATAATATTACTGTAACTACAACTACTATAATATTACTGTAACTACAACTACTATAATATTACTGTAACTACAACTACTATAATATTACTGTAACTACAACTACTATAATATTACTGTAACTACAACTACTATAATATTACTGTAACTACAACTACTATAATATTACTGTAACTACAACTACTATAATATTACTGTAACTACAACTACTATAATATTACTGTAACTACAACTACTATAATATTACTGTAACTACAACTACTATAATATTACTGTAACTACAACTACTATAATATTACTGTAACTACAACTACTATAATATTACTGTAACTACAACTACTATAATATTACTGTAACTACAACTACTATAATATTACTGTAACTACAACTACTATAATATTACTGTAACTACAACTACTATAATATTACTGTAACTACAACTACTATAATATTACTGTAACTACAACTACTATAATATTACTGTAACTACAACTACTATAATATTACTGTAACTACAACTACTATAATATTGCTGTAACTACAACTACTATAATATTGCTGTAACTACAACTACTATAATATTGCTGTAACTACAACTACTATAATATTACTGTAACTACAACTACTATAATATTACTGTAACTACAACTACAATAATATTACTGTAACTACAACTACTATAATATTACTGTAACTACAACTACTATAATATTACTGTAACTACAACTACTATAATATTACTGTAAC